>VYZW01060378.1:1635-13149 GCA_013401315.1 Balaeniceps rex
TTTATACATTGCATGTTAAATCAGGAAGAAAGCTGCTGTCATGTATAACTTGTTCTAGAAAAAAGACATGTCAGATTTTCATGTTCTGAATTTATTTCTGTGCCAAAAGTTTTGGCTGATATCCTTCAGTAATGAAACTTTTAACTTTTATATTTCAGCAAAATTCCAGCCTTTCTGAATGTGGTGGATATCGCTGGCCTTGTGAAAGGAGCCCACACTGGCCAAGGCTTAGGAAATTCCTTCTTGTCTCATATTAATGCCTGTGATGGGATCTTTCATCTGATGCGTATGTAAACTTATTTATATGTTCTCTCTATAGCGTAAGGACAGCATTGTTGTACTCTAATTAAGAACCGTGGAACAAATATCCATTACAATTTTAACTTTTACCATTCAATTCAAAGTCATCAGGTTTTGGGTTTTTCCAACCAAGNTTATAGATTGCTGTATGCATTTCCCATAGCTCTAAAAGCTTTTTTCCATTTTTTGTAAGCTAATTTGAACTTCATGACTATTCTGTTGTTGCTGTATAAAATGTTGTGTAGACACGTCTGCTAACCCGTTGCTGTTAACTATGGTGGAAAGCGTCACGGCTGTTTACATTATAATGCCAGCTTCACCTTAACTTGTTTTGTGCTTTCTTTCAAACAGTTTGCATAACCCTGATCACTGCTAGATTTAATCACCACTGTATTAAAAAAATGCCCTTGTCTTCTGAGAAAGTTGCTTACCTTACTGAACTAAATGGTAACCTTAGAGGTGTGCGAGAGCGGAGTGCAATGGCCATTTATATGTCTTATCCCTTTGGTACTATGAAAACGGCTCATTGCAGAAGACTGGCTTTGTGCCTCAGTGTCCCAGGCCTGGTTGATTATTTGTATAATTGTCAGTATGTTTCCACACTTTGAAACTCATTTACTTCATTTTACATGAATAATGACAGAAATTAAAGAATGGTTGGTGTTTTACATGGGAGGGGGGGAAATCTTGTCTTTTATACATTGCNAGCCCACACTGGCCAAGGCTTAGGAAATTCCTTCTTGTCTCATATTAATGCCTGTGATGGGATCTTTCATCTGATGCGTATGTAAACTTATTTATATGTTCTCTCTATAGCGTAAGGACAGCATTGTTGTACTCTAATTAAGAACCGTGGAACAAATATCCATTACAATTTTAACTTTTACCATTCAATTCAAAGTCATCAGGTTTTGGGTTTTTCCAACCAAGAAAATCCCCATCCTCTGCTATATAACAGGTACATCTTTCTTCATTGGCATTGTGCTGAAGACTTAAAAAGGAACTGGGTGTTTGGAAGTCTGCAGTAATGGTTTGTTGTTTTCCTTTGCCAGCAGTGCATTGCAGTTGATTTGTTTAGTATTATAAAGGAGGAGGAATGGAATGGGATAATAAAAGGCTGAAATGGAAGTAGAAAACAAACATACGGAGTTAGTAGCAGACTCTGGGATTCTGTTCCTCACAGGGCAAGCCTCACTTCTTTTCCTGATTTCTGTGTGACTTATATTGTCTCGAACACACGCCCTGCCCCCCATGTGAATTCTCAACATTTCTCAGTTAGACCAGGGGCTTTGATTCTCTCTTTCATCACCTATTACCACAATACAGAACTGGCCTTCAGAGTTGTATTAACAGCACTTACAAACTTGTTGAAAGCGTATGTTGGTTTGCAGTACACTTTGAGTGTTGAAAAAGGCTTCTGGTCTGAAAAGATTTCACAATGTTTGTGCAGATTTGAGGAAACTGGACACCTTTGTTGCTGTCTTTTGGTTGGCCGTTATTATACAGTGAGTGATAAAGCAATAGAACAATAAACAAACAAACAAATAGAAATACTTTTTATTTGGTGATTGGAGCAGGAATTTTTTTGTGGGCAGGGTGTTTCTAAAACAAAACCCAGAGGCATGGAATATTACTATCTTGTAGTACTGATTTAGATGCTTGGAACCCTTGTTCCCATGAGCTTGTTTTTTTGAAGCATATTTATACAGAGCAGTGAACTGGTGTGCGTCTGCAGTCTGCATGCTTGGTGAATAGGTAAGTATGCTACCTCAGTCAAATGCAATTTATTATGCATCAAGAATACCTAGACACTGATTTGGTGCAGAGTGCTGGTACTGTGTTTTCAATCAAGTGAGACAAACTTTGTGGGGAAAGGTATTATGTTCTTAGGTTTATTCTGTTGAAAAACAGGACATGCTTTTGGGAACATTGGCTTTTTTTAAGGTCTTCCAGTACCTGGAAGCCATCTATAACTGTTTGTGTGTGTGTGTGTAGCATTACTTCTCCTTTGAAAACTTGGCCTTATTTATGTTTTATAGCTAGTACTACTATTTTCTGTTAAAGTCACTTGACACATACTTTCAGTAGAATAGAAAACTATGAGCTGTTACTTGTAGCTAAGCAGTTAATAGTATTTAAAACTAAGACATTTTCAAAGGGCAGGGCCAGATCCTTACTGGGTAGAGTGAAGTAAGTCTTTTGAACTTGTGCATCATTTTAGGAACTAGTTTGATATGTGAAGGCTGTACTAATACATCACTGTATTTTAAATATTTGTAACTACCCAAGAACTGTTGCTACAGTATCCCTAGAAAAAAGGGGGATCAGTTTCCCCAAATCCATTGCTATCCTGAGATTGTAATTACTGTTGTGCCTGGTGTCAATTGAGAACAAGTGATAAACTCTTTATACTTGCTCTGTTTTGATACTTCTTTCATAAATGCTTGTTAAGGAGCAGATTGATGTAATAGCCAGTGGAGAAGATGCATTTTAATCTATATGTTGAATAATCCTAAGCATTTGTTTCAGGTAGCTATTATAAGGGTTAACACCATTTGTAGTTTTCTTTGGGGATTGAAAGAGGAATGAGACTGCTGTGGGTTTTTAAACCATTTGGATACTTACTTTGTATTAACATCTATTTCTTCTAATCTAGTCTTGCATTTACTTGTTATATGTTTCAGTTTCTTTCAAGGATTCTGAAATGTAATGGTTGTGAAATGATTGTTGCTGTTTTTCTTCTTTGGGAGCAAAAAAGATAATGGAATCACTTTTTAAATAGCACTTTTTCCTTTTTCTTTTTAAAATCTTAACCCTGCCTCTTATGCTGCTCTTGCTAGATGTTTTAGCTAGAACGCAAGCTAGTGATAAACTGAAGTAGAAATTCTGTGTGTTGATTGTCCAATAAACACAAGGATCTTTCAAAATATTACTTAGGGATAATAATAATAATAAAAAGCTAATGCAAAATTTTGTTTTTATAGCCACCCACCTGTCAAAATTATTTCCAATCTAAAAATCCCTTTTTATGAGTCTGTGGCATACCCAGAGTTTGCATGATTTCTATCAGATTATAGAAACTACCTAAACTGTTTCTGTAAATCCTTACGCTTTCCAGGTCCTGAGAGGATGAAGATTCTTTGTTGTCCTTTGCCAGGGTTTAGCCCAAGTTCTTAATGGACTGTGTGTCTTTAGGAACCAGTGCCCTGAGACCGGCCATCACTTTTCAGCCTGCTGGGTAGGCACTGGATCTCTGCAGTCACGTAGAAGTTGACTTAAAAGGAACCCAGATGGGTTGCTCCTATTAAAGGGGAATAGGCAGTGGACTGGAAGGTGAGGCTTTGTATGCCAGCAAGCTGGAAGAGAAGATGATGTGTTGCTGAAGATGAAGAGAAGATGAGAATGGTAAAATCTTCTTAAGAAGAGGTGCACTAGGGAGCGATCTGGGGACCATGCTTTTTCAAAGCATGAAAAATTTAGTGTTTGTTTTCACTCAGGTTTTGAGTTGATCTGGAACAAATTTCACCTTTGAGCACTGAAACAGTTGCTCACTGTCTTTATGCTGTTGTAGTATGTACTGCTGCTGCCCGTGTTAATGGCTAGCATGTGAAGCAGAGCCCTTCGGAGAATTGGTCTTTTCTTATTTCTGGATGCTAGGCAGAAAGTCAGAAACAGGTCATTGTGGGGTTTGTGCTGTAGACTTCAAGGTCTGCATGCCTGAGTATATTGAAGAAAGGCTTGTTAGGCTTTGACTTAGCTTGGTTCAGTTGGTATTTTTGCAAAAAGCAGTTTGAGAATTAACTTACTCAAGCTGTATTAACTAAGGTAATGATAGTCAAGGAAGTGGCAAGCTAGGAATGGAGAGCTTTTGTTGAGTAGGATGAGCCAAACTTTGGGAATCTACTGAAGGTATTTTATAGTCCTAGGCTAAAGGTTTTGATCTGTTTTCTTTATTCATTGAGGATGTGTTGAACTGTGTTTTCTTCAGGACAAAGGTTTGTTTGTGGGTTTTTTTAGCTGCCATAACAGAATTCACTGTTGTTACCTCTTTGTGTCATGAGATGGTTTTTGAAAAAGGTTGTTGCCTGTCATTTTGTCCACCACAGGGCACATAGGTGAGCTGCAGCTGTAGTACTCTCAAAGTAATTAAAATGATATTCCTGTTGGAACTGTGGAAGTTCTGTGTGGTGTTTACCTAGACTGCTTATTGCACGGCATAAAGCTGAGGAGAAATGAGATTTATTTCTGTCTGGCTAATTCTCTACTTTCCTTAATTAATTTAAAAAAGGAAAGTACCCCCACCTTGAAACAGTTATGGATTTTCAGCCTTCAGATTTCCATATTCTAGATACACTGTTACTTTCTCTGGGAGACACAGTGTTCATTAAATCAATGAAAACATTGGGTTTATGTCTAATGTATATTTTAATATATCTAAAGAAACAGCAACATGTGTGAGAACAGCATGTGGTAGGATAACAGGACAAGTAAAAGGAGAGGTAAGTTTGTGTTGAGCACCACTGTATTTTTGTACATGATTAGTAACAGTATGAAGTAGATTCTCTTAGCTCAGCAGACAAGGTGAATAAGTTTTCCTATACAGAATAGAGCAATACATTATTATGTTTTGATACTTCCTATAGATTTTTTTCTGTTAAAGTGCACAAACTGAAAATGAATTACTGATATTTAAAATAAACCATTTGATCTCAATACACTTTAAAAAAAAAAATCAGAGGTTATCCCAGTTTCTTAAGGGTAGGTAGGGGTATATTTTATTTTTGGCCAAATCCAATTATGAAAACCTCACACAGATATACTTACTCACTTATTGGCTGAGTGAATGGGGAATTTAATTTTAAAACTTTTTTCTGTCCTGGATAGTGGCATCTACAGCATTAGTACTACAGTAACCTGACACATGCTTTAAAGTAGTTACAGCTTTCTTCATCTTCTGAGTTTCACTGTTTAATTTGAAACATTTCTGACAGTTCTATTTTTCCATGTTTCAGGTGTATTACGGTTTTAACTGACGCAGCAATGTTTTCGTGGTGGCAGAAGGCAGGCTGTTTGAAGATTATAATAGTGTTTCTTTCCAAGTCGCATGGCTTTAACCGCCTTTCAACTTTTATGGAAGATCAGTCACAAGTACTTGTAGAAAATTACTTTCTTTGTATGGTGGACTAAAAATGGCAACCTTGTTACAAGTGTAAATTTACAAATTACTCTTAAATAATGCTTCGGTGAAGAAAATGGTAGATGTCAGTATTTAGTCCCTGCTACAGCTCTGTTGAGTTTTTGAATGTACTGAATGTTAAACAGCCAGAGCTCTTCATGTTTTTGAGTTTCTCTTCCCACTGATATCCCGCAGTCCTAGTTTTCTAGAAAATATGTTCCACATTTTTCTCTTATTTTTAGTTTCTTTAATGAAATCCAGTCTTCCTCTTCAAAGTTACAGAAATTGGAAGGAAATTTGGCTGTAAAAGTACTTTGCTATCAAATGCTCCTTTTTAATAAACAAAAAAACCTTAGGGTTCGATGCCCAATGTTTGAAGTAGGGCAGGCAACATTGGCTTTTGTGGAAGAACTTGAGAGCTCACCTGCATGCCATCACCTGGTCTTCCAGTCCTGCAGAGGAATGTGCGAGCCACCTGCGGTGACACGATCCTGGGGGAGCACAGGCAGGTAGGGGTAGGGAGTGCCTCCTTTGCTTCTCTGCCTGGATGTGCTCTGGCTTCATAGCAGAGGAGCTGTGGCTGCCTTTTAGGGGCAGGATGGGGAGCTTGGTAACTGGTGATCTGTGAAATGCCGTTCTTTGTGACAAGAGTGAAAGAACCATGAAGCTAGGTAAACATCCCCTTCGGTCTTATAGAAGTGACTGCCGTGACCAATGTGAATTGGTTGCTAAAAAGCTTTAATTGCTTTTACTCCAGTTTTATGTCTGTTATAACTGGAAATGCTTAGTACACTCCCTGGTTCTGCCTCCTTCAGGGTTTTAGGTAACTTCTAAACCAATTTGCCATCATTTAAAACTTCGGTAGATATGAATCATGTGAGCTGAGTGTAGTTTATTCCTGTTTGAGATAAACACTAATCAAAACTGAGTTTTACAGTATTCATACTGATTTTTGCTCAGCATTTAAAATCAATCTGACTTGGCTTATATTTTTTTATCATCGTAAGGGTTATTGGGAACTTGCAGTAATACTGCCAGTGTTTTGATTTGCCTGTGAAATAACTTTGTTATCACCACTTTGATTTTAACTGAATAAGATGCATCCTCTGTTCTGACTTCATTTTTTGACTTTCTATAAAAATGTGTGTATTTTCTGTATAAAGATGCTAATCATTCCATAGCTTTTATATACTTGAGGCACGATGCATTTTTTCCCATGTTCTCTAAGAAGAAATCATACCTGCTGATTGCTGCTCCTGGAAGCTGACTGCTACAGAGAGGAGGCATATGATGATATCACTTAGCCACACTCCACTGCACTGGCATTTCAGTCATCGAAGTATGAGTTGCATCTCATCCCTTCAGCATGTGTATTCTGTGCATTGGGAATCGTAGTGGCTCTCTTTATGCAGCTGTAGCTGGGCTGTGTCACTTCTAATATCTGAAGCTGTTTTTTCAATGTGTCAAAATTCACCTTGAAATGATGTAAACATAGCCATCTTACAAAATTTTATTGTCTTCAACATATTTTAGTTCCATTTTTTGAAGATGCTTTGTTTTTGTTTTGTATTACTAAATGTAATGGCCACCTGTTAAAAAAGAAAAAAGTTAGGGTTCCTCATTTACAAATACAAACCTTTCACTGCTAAGCCACCAAAGTTTAAAAGTAGTTTGCACATATTAAATGTGTGTCACACAATCAAGATGTATTTCTGTATGCTATTGAGCAGATAATAGTTCTTATTGAGATTTTTCTCTTCCTTCTTATTTATTCTTAGAGTAACTAAATTAATGTTTAATAAAATATTTGAAGTAGCTCACAGTTTAGCTAAACTTTTAATTAGCTTTCAGTGACTTCTCCATATTAAAACCAAAAATTGCGAAAGCTTTCAAATTAAAGTGGCAGTTGTGGCTGTGTGAAACATTTTACTGTATTAACTAATGCTTGGGTTTTCGGGTTTGGTGTGGTTTGTTTTTTTTTATTGGTAAAATATTGCAAAGTGTGAGGCTTTGCATAGGAGATTTTTTTTTAATCACAAAGTTGTGAAAATGGTATTCCTCTACCCCATTTAGCAAAATCATCACCAAAACTGAAATAATTTTTGTTAGCAAGACTATTTTTGCATTGTATGTTGCAATTTCAGACTATCGGGTCACAAAAAAAACAAACAACCCCAGGGGTAATTCATATGTTATCTGTCTTTGAATGTTACCTGTCATCATTCAGATACTAAGCCCACCACCTTGAAAGGGAAGGGAGGCTAATAAAGATATTCCTGGAGATGCATACAAATTTGCTTATCAGCTTTTCCTCATATAAAAAGAAAGTGCTTTTGTTGCAGGAGAAGAGGATTTTTCAGAGGCTGCTTAGCTTTATTTTATTTCAGACCTTTTGTTCGTGTAGATGATACGAGCAGAAGCAACGGAGTGCTAGATTTCTCCTCTCCTCCTTCCTGCGGTTTTGTACCTGCAAGCGGAAACTGAATGCACACGTAACGACCATTAGCTGAATCTAATCAGGCCTTTGCAACCCTCTTGATACTGTACCGCATTCTGTGTGGTAATGAACAAGACTGGGGAAAGTGCCTTCTGAAAACAGAAGTTAAGTTCTGAAGCAAACAACAATGTTGTATAGAGGAATTCTATATGCATATAAGTCTTCCTTCCCCTTTTAAATAACGTGAAACAGCCAAAAGGGAGCACATTTGAACAAAGCTTCCCCCTGCCCCCCCTTTTGGGCACAGAAGTCAGCTTGAGGCAATAAAAAAGGGATTGGAAGAAGGAATGAGTCATGGAAGACAGATTTTCAAGAAGTACTGCCTTGACAAAAGTTTTGTTGCAGGGAAACCCATGCAGTCATCGTTAGCGTCATGTACGAGCCTTAAGCCATCTTGGAGAGCTAGTGCTGTTTAGTGCTGTTGGATTTTTCTCTCTGGATCCAAGGGTGGAAGCACAGCAGTCTTTTTGCTCAGAAAAAGTGTTGGTAGAGAGAAGAAACGTTCATACAGACATCTGCTCAAAGAAGCTTCTTGAGAAATAACCACATAGGATTGGAGTAAGCATTTGTGCAGCATCCGGCAGCAGAGACAGTGTATGTAAGTGAAACTGGGAGTAGATTAGGGGTGAGACCAGCCAGGTACAATGGCTTTTACCTTTCTTATGTGCTTACTCTTCAATACAATGATATGGGAAGAGGCCCTAGGATGAAGGCTGATGCTGCAAAGCAGTTGTCTGTTGAGGTAGTCTACTTTGTAGAAGCATCTGAAGAGCAGAAAAGAACCTTGTGTGTGTTTTGGATAGTAGTACATTATTGACCAAAATGTTGGTAGTGGAATTAAAGGACCAGGATGGGATTCTTGTGAATCTTCCAACGTGCAGCTTCAACTAGTGCTACTACTAAACCTAAACCTGCAAGAGGGAGACATTTTGTACACCCACATCCTGTTGAATAGATCAGTGCCAGTGCAGGATCAACTAGCTTAATTTGGCCAGCTGTGGAAAACTTTCACCTAATCACATTTTTCACTTAGGCAAATAAGATTAATACAGGAAGGAGAATAACCTCCTAAGTTAAACTATTGCAGAAGAATTTTGCAAGGCCTGTCATTGTTCTTACTTGAGCATATTAGTGTCTCTGAGATGTAAGAAGTTACGTTGTAAAATCACCCTCATCTCCTGTTTTATTGCTGGTGTTTCTTTCCTTTCGGTGTGTATATATGAACAAAATTTACGGGTTTGTACCTCAAAACTGTTTGCAGTATGCTGTTTTCAGCTTTGTCTCCCACAGAGGAGTGACTTTGTTTTCCTGGGCACGTGGATGCAGATTGTGGAAAAGGTGCTGGAAAATTGTCAGCACTCTAGTGAGTTAGCCTTTGTCTTTATTGAACAGTAAATTATATCGCCAGGCTGAGTGAAAATGATACCTGAGCTTTAATCCATATTCCTCTAAGGCCAGGTAATTACAATTTAAAGCACAAATAAACTCAGATAAGGGTTTAAATAGGCACTATTCTTAAATTTGTCACAAGTAATTGTTATTCTGAGAGCTGAGTAAGCCTCCCCAAATATATGGGTATAAGGAGCAAAAATTTATACATTGCAGAGTGGTATAATTTTAATCATTGATAATTAAATGTTTTTCAAGGATATACTTTACATCTTCAGAAAGAGTAAGATGAGAGCTGTGATTGTTCAAACATTTTTGTTACTTATCAAAGACTCCAAAGTTTGTTTTACGTTGACGTTGCCTCTTGATGTCACAAATTGAAATTTGATTGTACACTACCTAGGTTTCTTTTCAGTCTCAAATATTATAAAGTCTGTAACTTTAGTTAATTACTTATGCTCATTGAGAAGGAAAATTATTGTTCTTGCATTCTTCTCTAGCCTTTATTGTAGTTTGATAATGCTGGAATTGTAAGTCTCATGCTAATTGAAGTTACAATGGATTTTGGAGCCCACTTTATCATTCAACTTTAGCCTAATATCCTGTGCCTCTCTGTCCAGTCTCTTTTTCTTATCAGAACAGATGAAAACATAAAAATTTCTTGTCTAAAGGCCACCACGTCATCAGGATCTTGCAAATCAGAGGAGTGCNCAGGGACTTAAAGCTATGACCTCGTAGGCCAGAAACAGGAGAGCTACCTACTGAGCTACGAGGGCAATCTCTCAATTCTAAAGAATGCATAGAAAATTTCTAATATACTGTACTGTGAGTCATAAAGTACTTGACCAGTAAACCCCCCCTCCCCTGAGAATAAAGACCAGGCAGGTTATCTTTACTGAGTCATTGCTATTATTTGACCTACAACTACTTTTATTATAGTTCTGTGTGTTATATGGCAGTGTATAGTTGCTATTGAGGCAATACAGATGAGGCTTAAGTTTTTCTCTGTAGCACTTTAAAGAAATTATCAATATGGTTAGAGGGCGTTCAGGTGACTGTTTTTGAAACATGTTTACCTGTTTGAGTGGGTGTCTTTACTGATGGTGTAGGGTATCCTGGCTTTAAGACAGTGATCATTTAATACGTTATACATAATTTCTTCTTTGCTGTGCCATGGACTTTCTTGAAAGCTTGAAGGGAAAAATACTGCAGGTTTTTTTTTTTCCTGGTTGTAATATGAAATGTGAAAGACTGTTTTCCTTTGGTTGGAGGAAGGCCACCTCAGAAAAGGTAAAATCAACAATTCTTTGCAAGAATTTGGGAACAGAAAAAGATAAGTAGCTGACTGTCAGCATCACTTTAATTAGCTGCAGTGATTGCATCAGAAAAGTGAGTGGTCTCTAGACTGAAAATATTATAGCTTCCCTTTCAAAAAGTTGCTTTCTCAAAAGTGCATTCCACAAAACAGACAGGGAGTTAGTGGTGTGTTTTGGTTTTTTGTTTGTTTTTTTTTAATGCAGAGTTTTAATGAAAACTTTGAATGTTAGAAGACTTAGAAGCATGTCTCTGTTTCCTAATTTATACATAGGTGGCCATGCTCCCTAACACAGCTGAGGGCATAGACCTGTGTTGGGTTTGGAAACAGCAGTAGGAGTTAGCTGTTGGCGCTCAGGAGTTCATCACTGTCCCTCATTGCTCCAGAGTCGAGTACGGCAAGCCAGTATGCGAGTGTGTCAGTGTCAAATGAGCTGATTTGATTCCTGCTGAGGCTGATGTGAAATTAGGCGACTTCATATTAAAATAGACAAGGGGCACTTGCAAAAGTGATTGTGGTGCATTATCTGGGGGAGCAGTGGCCTCTGGGTGAGGGGAACCAATGCTTCGGCTCCTGCTAGAGGTACAAGTAGTATACCATTTAGCGCCTTGAGGCATGAGACCAAGTTACTCTGAAGATTTTTCTCTTCCTCTCTTTAAATGGGAACTACAGTCTTAAGAATTTTAAGTGAAAAATCTGGAATGACAATAATCTGGTTGAAGGGATAAGATATATTTGAAGCACTTGTGAAGAAGAGCAGTGATGAGCACTGTGAGTGCTCTTTTGTGCTGGCTTATTTTATTTTATTAAAAAGAACTTTGCCATGTTCTGGGCTTG
>VYZW01060378.1:18342-33176 GCA_013401315.1 Balaeniceps rex
CAGGCAAATCTGTCTGAGACCCTCAGGGTGTCAGTTTACAGTGCTTCCTTTCTCTCTGCCCATAGTCCCATAAGTGCGTAAAAGTCGCTGGTGGCAGTTACTGCATGTTGGAAANGCCTAACTTGTATCCTGGATAAGTATGTCTTTTGGTAGCTGTAGCAGCTCTGTACTCCAACATCTTTTCTTATCTATATGCTGCCACTTTCTCCTGTGCTGTTGGAACTGATTCTAGAACCATGTAGTAAAAGGGCTCTGGTTTTTAAAAATAACCATATTCTTCTTGCTTGGTTGTTTTAAAAATAGGTCATTTCTCTAATCAGATTTAACATGTAATCCAGCAAACAGTCGTGCTGTTCTAGCTGAGAGAGCATTAAGCTGATACGGTAAGTTGAAAAATGTTTGTAAAAAGGCAGTCATAGGAAATATGTGATGCAAATTGCATCCTTTTTTTTTTATTTGCCTTTTTTTTTTTTTCTTCCAAGTCTGTAAGGCTTGGAGACGTTTTCTTTCAAACCTTGCATGCTGTGCACTGGAGTCTGAGGAAAACTGACTTTTTGATGACTGTTATGTATGCTGGAGCTGTTAGTGAGATGCAGGGTTTGGTTGCAGATGTGCCTTTATGCTGTTGTTGTAATGATAAAGTATTGATGTAGAAATCTGCTGTCTTCTTTTGGTAAGCCTTCAACAAAGATAGTTGGTATTTTTCCAGTATGCTTTCCAAAACTTCTCTTCCATCCTGATGAAGCCCAGCTTCACATTGGCGAAGGATGAAGTTTTACTTTTCTGCTTGGGTTTACAGGTGATCATTTATTAATGGGTTATCAATGGCATCTCAGGAGACATTCTGATAGTCTGGGTTTTTTTCTCTTTGGAAGTTGTCACTCTTGCATTTGCTACTCTCAGGTTTCTCCCAGCTATTTTTTAGTGTATGTCAGGATGTATTTTTATCCTGAAATCTTACACGGAAGAACAAAATTAGCATTGGGCTGGATTTAAGTGCTGTCTGTTTATGTCAGCAGTAGTTGCTAGAGATGCTGTTGTTTTAATATTGATGCCAAGGGGTCTCCAGCCTCAAATGACATCCTGAAGCCTCAGTGCCTGGAGGCAATTAACAAAATGCATTAATTATCAACCCAACCATTTGTTCTTGTGGAATACCTCAGAAATGCTACTTTCAGTTCTTATTTTGAGTTTTGCAGTTAAAGTGGGCTTCATCTGTTGTTGGATACAACAGCAAGAAGATTCTTCAGAACCTCAGTGTTTCTCCTTAGATATGGAATTAATTTTCTGAGTATTCAAGCATTACATGGTTAATTTCTTTTCTGTTAAAGTTAGTTTAAAAGGCTTTCTTTATAAAATCAAACAACACCTCTTCTTCCTTCCTGCTCTCTGCCTTCTTCCTTCTCTACGCCCCGCTCCCCACCCCATCATACAGGTTTTTCTTCCTATAACGATGATGACAGATAAGCTTCCAGTACCTCAAGCTCACTTTAGTAGTTAAACTTTTAAAATATGTTTGAGCATAGGTTTGCATTTCAGTACTTACTGAGATAGCTGTTACTGAGATAACAGTTGCTTGAGGCTTATTGAATATTTTTATGCACCAAGCTTTGGTAATTTGATGTGAAAATTGATGTCTCAAAACTAAATAGCAGTAGGAATGGGAAGTCAAGTGTGTGAAGGAGTTGCAAAAGGGGAGAAATGTATAGCCACAAGAATGTAGGCTACCTGAGAGGGATTGCCTGCTTTCAGAGAAAATATGGAAAGAAGCAGAGGGAATCTGAAAGATAGGCAGTCTAAGGCTCTGGGTTGAGCTGCTCTGCACTGCTCTGAAGTGTCATAAAGTAGAAAGATTAATCCAGTGAGCATCACTGTAGAAATTGTGTGTGTACATATATACATGTAGTGTACAAGATAAAAATATTGATGTGTGATATTTTTTAATTGTTAGGGATCATATGGTAAAATTGCCACGCAGAGGCAAAAGTCTAATATCTTGGTATGTGCGTTTAATCTATCCAAAACAGCAAACACTAAAATGTTTTAATCATAAGCAGATGGTTATTTCATAGTTTAATTACAAGGCAGAATATAAAGATTGTTTTGGTATGCTCATTGCATTTTTGCCTTCTCAACTTATCTTCCAATTTTTTTAATGTAACTAAATCAGTCAATACCACTCTAAGTCCCTGTCCCCCCCCCTTTTTTTTTAAAAAAATTTAATCTGAATTATCTGTGTGTTTATGGTATCTTTTATTTTGCCTGGAAGTCTTTTGCACTTAAATGCAAGTGTGGAATATTATCCTGCATTCTGTGTAGTGTAGACTTTTTTTTTTTATAACTCCCTGTGTGCTTGAAGAAAACAAAACTGTTCATTGGACTGTGCAGCATTTAGGAAAAAAACAACGTGCTTCTGTAATGCCGCTCTTGGCCCAAAACTGTATCAAGCAACAGCTGAAACACATCACTCTTTCAGTTGGTTTAAAGACCTGAAAGTAAAAATTTCCTTCCAACTGTGCTACAATATTCAGCTGTTGTTTGAGATGGATATAGAAAAGAAAGTCAGCAAGAAAGTATAGAATGTCTTGTCTTAAATTGATTTAATTTATATATCACAAGGTACTGTTTAAATATTGAGTGCTTTGTGCAATTACAAAACATTGTGAGTGTAGGCAGAGCTCAAATCAATGCGATCCAGAACCTTACCTCAGTTCCTGCTTTTATCAAAATAATGCATAATTTTCCCTAAGCCATAGTTCATCTTTGTAGTTAGCATGTTGAGGTTTTATTTGTAGAGATTGTTTAGTCGTTATGATAAAACATATTATAAAAATTTTGATAATGAAGAGTTAAAAAGCTCTCAGTGTTTTCTTTTTATAAGCCACCTGTTGCCTTAGATGCGTAAGTATATAAATTCGAACAAAGTGCTCATCACTTGTCAGCCATCAGTGGCAGCATAAAAATTACTTGTGGTGCTTGCTTTGCAAGAAGTTCTTTTGTGTTTGTGACATCAGCTTTGTTTTATACAATTAAAGTATTACACGCTAGAATAATCTAAATTGCAACCACTAAATGGTGATGTAGTTCTTTTTTCATAGAGCTGAATTTGTTTACTGGTTGTATACAGCTATTGACTACTGTTTAACATGACATGTCCCTTTTGCCTTGAACAATCTTTGGAAAAGGTGGTTTTTTGTGTCCTGTTCTTGTCTCCCACCCCCTCCATTCCTCCTCCTTGCTCCATTATGGAAGGCTTTTCTCGTACTTTTTTTTAACAAGTAGATATAAATACATGTTAGGCTTCAGTATTTTTTTTTCAGCTAGCAAATTAACGGCACATGATGATATTACAACAGAGAAAAAAGCCTTGTAGCAAAGTGATCTGGACTGCAGGAGATGTTTTGTTCCATATGAATGCATTTTGACATGAACGGAATAGTTTCAGTTTGCACGGTTTAAAATAAAACCCAAAAGCAAACCCTGGTTTTGATAGCACACAGGGTTTTCAGATTCTGACCCGACTGTACTAATGACTACAGATACCTACTGAATGGCTTTCTCGGTTGGAAATACCTAATCTGTGATGTTCAGTTCCTCTGTTATTGCTGTATTCTTCTTTTATTGACATGTCTTTCCACTTCAAAGGGAATGGGAAGAATTTGCGTGTGAATGGGTTATGATTTCTTAATATTAAGTTGTTTTCCCTGTGTTAAAACAGGTATTCAGTGCTGCAGAAATTTGTGGAAAATACTGCTGTGTCCTCCTTAAATTCTGTAGTCTTGAGTAAAGGATGATTTTTGGGGAGAGTTCAATAAAGCAGGTAAAACTAGTGTAGTTTTTTGTATGTTGGTTGTGTTAAGTATGCAATAGGCCTGTCTTGTTCCACATAACCTGAGTAAAGGAATAACATCTCTTCAGAATATACTTAAAATTCTCTGAGGCATAGTTCCCATTTGAAGAAATTAGGCTATAACAAAGCTACATCATTACCGATTTTTATATTAAATTGCTTTTTGTAGGGAATACATGAAACCTGTGTAATTCTGTAGTAATTTGCATGCAGGGGTTACTGGCTCTACTGAATCTGTGATAAAATCTCTGTGGCTGCATATTAGTCCTGGAGCATTAAAGGCTGCCTTTAGCGGTCACACCACCTCCTCGGGCCAGAACAACTGAGACAGCAGCGTATAAGCTCATCTTCCCTGTTCTTTCACATAACGTTGATCTAGTAACTTATCCTTCTGAGGAATACTGCAAATTAGGGACCACTTGCCCTAGCAACTCCATTTTTTCTCAAACCTCCCCCTTGTGCTGATGGTGAAGGGAAATAAATGCAACTCCGTTCGCTCATGCGTTCCAACCACCTTGTATGGTCCTGGTGGAGCAAGGAGTCTGTCTGTACTGGTTACAACTGGGACAAAAATTACCGAAGCTTGATACTAAATTTCTAAAAACCAGATATCACGATGTTGGCAGGTTTCTTGTTTTACTAGTTAAAGCTTTTACAGAGAGAAGGAGAAAAATATGCAATGGTATTTCAAGGTAATCGCCCAATCCACAAATAAAAATAAAGTTAAAAGTAGCTTACAGTCAAATAATGATTACAGCACTGTTCCAGCAATAATCCTGTAGGGATGGGATACGAAAAGGATATAAATGCAAGCTAAAGACCATGCAGAACAGTATTAAAAAATGCAGCTGTACTCACACAGTCTCTTTTCCCATGCAGTGGCTTTGATAAGAATATGGTTATTTTAATGCTTGCATTTCACAGTTATGTTTATACTGATAAACCGTTAACAACAATCACTTTACCAAGATGATTTTTTTATTTTATTATTCCAATATCATTCTGAGATGCTAACTGGTAAATTACTGATTCTTGCTCTCATCCTTTCACATGTTTTCCTGTTGTTGTTTTTCTTGGAATGTGTATGTAAGCAAGTAAGAACAGAGAACAAAAGTGACTTTTTAAAGTACTTCTATATCCTTTCCAAGGGTGCAATTCTTTTATTTAGTCGTACTGTGTTTGTGATTTAAATTCCATGAATTGCAGTCAAGTTCTGCTCAATGTGAATAAAGATGACTTGGTCTGAACCTAAACTAATCACTATATATTTATAAAAAACAAAAATAAACACCCTTCCCTCTCCTGTATTGATTACATTTGCAGACTGACATTAATGTGTCTGTGCCACATAGAATGAATAATTTAGCATATGAGTTAATCGATCATTTACAAATACATTCTTCTTGTGTGGAAAGAGAGAGAATGTTTCGTTGTAGTTGATTTGTCCCATACTGAAATAAAATAACAACATTGGTATGCTTGTTTAAATTAATTTTTTTCCCTCTCTGTATGTTTTCACTGTGAGTGGTTTTTGAGTATTAATGGATGCAGTTGCACTCTTTGAATAAATAATTGAGGCGTTTTGTTAGGTGCATATATTTTCCTTTACGCAGAAGCATTACAGTGTCACTGTTGGACTTGCCTTAGCCATTGTTAGAACTGGAGAGCGCAGCGTGAGTACGCCTAGCAGAGCAAAGGTACCTGCCAGCCGAATCGGCTGCTCACTTTTCAGGTGTCTTGCTCACTGAACCTCAGCATGCTTTCAGTTATTAACAGAAGAAAAAAACGTTCAGAATTATTTAATAATTTGTTTTTAATGAAGCCCTATACTTTTTTTTTAAAACGTTAGATATTATTAAGTTTTCGTTTTCCTTCCGTGTGGTCAGTGTAACGTTGTTGTGCTAAGATATTTTGACTACCTCATTTGAGGACTGTTGTTGAATAATATGATGGACTAGACACTTCAGAAAGTAAATACGTCGTAATTCTGATCTTTCTAATCAGCCACCGTTTCAGACAAATATTTCACAGCTTTTCCTAGTCTTACTGTAGATAGGAATGTACAGCTTGCTGTTTAATGAACTAAGGGAACCAGTTCAGTCCAGGAGCATGGTGTGTACTGGTGGGGTCTGGATACGTAAGCGGTAGTTCTCGTACTCGTGCCATGCAGATGTCTCTGTATCCCCTCTAGTAAGGGTGATTAGCTCATGGTGTACGAGCCTGTTCTTGTCTGCCCTGTGCTTGGTCCTCGCTATTGCAGGCTGGACGGCTTACTCGATTTCTGCTCTGTTGTCGTGTGTCAGGACCACGTCAGGCCGTATTCAGGGGACGCAGCGTGGGATTCCCAGGAATGATGATGCTGGGAGCCTGCAGGGGTGGCAGGCACAACCTGCCTGGAAGGTGCCTTCAGGCTGTCTGAGCTGCCTGCACACCAACAGGTTGCTGCAGACCGCCATCATTTCCAGCTTGTGTGTCATGGTCACACAAGGAGTCCGTCCTTCTTCATGTCCCTTCGTCTGGTTCTCATAAGCAACGTCCAAATTCCCTCTCTGCTGGAGAGAAATGCTGCCTTTGTCAGCTAAAAACCTCAAGTTACACTTTTCTCTCATCTCTTTATGGATTTTTTTTTTTTTTTCAGAATTCCTCTGCACATGGCAGTCGTCACTGGTTTCGGGTTTTTTTGCCTTCCTACTTTTTGTTTTCTTGCTATGTAACAGCAGGGTGACATTGGTTAACAGGATTGTGTACGTCAGCAGTGCTATTTACTAGGATGTTGTTAATTTATTGTACTAGAGCAGGGAAAATATGAGAAACAATAATTTGCAGTCTGAGAGAGCTAAAAGCTTCATGGTTAGAAAGATATCTTTGGGAGCACTGTACCTATAGGAAAATTGTTCTAAATTGAAATTTGGTGGAATTTGATAGGTTAAGCCCCAGTTTAACACAAAGAAACTTCAAATCTCTCCCATGAAACCAGTGTGGAGTTACATTTTTTTCCTGTGTTTTAAACTTTGCCTCGGAGAACAAATAACTGTTCTTTGTCTCAGAACAAGCGTAATTATGCGGAAGTGCGTTATTTTTGTATTATACAAGCACTGCATAGAAATATTTCCACATAACTAGAATGAAATATTCAGCATGTTTAAGAAGAAAGAGCGTTTTGGAAATCTTTGGTAAAGGAAAAGATTACTTGTATGATGCAGTTTGAATGCATAAATCAGTCTCATATGTATGGTATGCCACCAGTTTTAATATCTTGATGGAGTGACGAGACGGGTAAGCTGGGCTTGTGGATGGCAGTGTGGGGGAGGAAGGCAGATGGAGCCGCATCCGAGAGCAAGGCAGCGTCTTCCCGTGGAATGCAAACAGGCTCTAAAGGCCTCTCTTAGGAGGAGGGGATATTGTAATATTATCAGCAATGTTGTGTTGAAAATTGAAAACCAGTAACTGAAAGCACATTGTAAAGAAACAGATGATTTTAATGACTCGGAGAACATTTTTAAGGTTAGTAATCAGCAAACCACAAAGAAAATTATCTTGTGATCAGAGTTCTGATTTTTCACCAAGATCGAGAGCCTAGTCAAAGGTAATCCATCTTCTGTTCATTTAACATGCTTTTTCTTGGCTATACTGCCTACCGATTTATTTAAAGAAAAAGATTTTATATATGTGTGTACTATTAAATAAATGACGGAACAGAAACTTAACAGCTTTATAGCTTTTTGGAACTTCCTTTCTTCTGCAGTAACGTCTCATAAAACTTCAGAAAATTATTTCATAGAAACAAATTGTTTGAAAAATCAGCATTGAGTAAACACTGGCTTGCTGGTAGTAAAATGTGGCCTGTTTTCATACCATTGCAGCAGCTATGCTTTCTTCAAAAAATTTTTTTTGTAGCAGAAAAGTCTCTTGTTGATTTGTGGTGTGTTTCTAACCTTTTTGAAGTTTCTGCATGGTATTTTCATAAGCTCTGAACATCAGGGTTTTCCTGCCAAATGAGAGGGAAAGAATCTTAGATGGGTAACATTTTCTTTCTGTGTTATGTGATATGAATTTTTTTATCCCCGATCCAATTTAGGTTAGAACATTTCATTATGTAAAAAGGTATGTATAGTATTCTTTGTCAGGGTTGCTAGAAAAAGGGAAAAATTGAACAGTGAACTGTGTCTTCATAACAAAGTTAAACAGGTTTGAAATCGTAAGGTTACTGAAAAATAGAATGTCACTCTTAAGAGATCTTCTTTTCTGTCAGATTCTCCTCTTTCAACTAGCAGGTGATGTGAAGTCTGCTAGGACAGTTCTTCTGGCCTCTGGCTTGCTCCTGTCAGCCCTCTTTCCCCCAGGTAAATGGCGAGCAGGCTGCGAGTTGAGTGAAACTTCATGAAGTGATGGTGGTGCTTGACTTGCTGTTCTGGGGAGCCATCTAGAGCAGTACTGTTAGAGGTGTCTGTGTAAATGCTTAAATGTTGTATATGCCTTTTTCATGTCCTTTGAAATTTGGGGTTTTTTTAGTCATCTTTCATCTAATGTGAAAAAGTTTAAGTATTGTGGTTCAGCATCTGCTGAGAGTCTATTATTAGAAACCCTAAAATAATTCCATATACTTTTATAAAAATGATAGCCTCTTCAGGATAGACAAGGTCCAAGACAAATGCTACATGATAGCTTTTGGGGAAAAAATTGCAAGGAACCTTGCTACAATAATTGGATGAAGATTTTTTTTATAGATTTAAGTGCTGATGAACAAGGACTTTCTTCAGGGACTTCAAAAATTGTCAGAAGCATGATGGCCAGTGTGGTCCTTTTCTTCTGGAGAGTTTCTTTGAAAGCCAGAGTGTTTTGAGATGGAGAGGATCTTCATTCTGTCTAAGAATTATTTTTAGGCTTATTTTATCAGGAAAATAAGACCAGTGTCAAACCAGACCTTGGACAAAAGATGTTGCATGCTGGAGTTAGCAACTGAGATAGTCTTTTTCAGAGTCCTTTCTGACTGCCCATGAGTTTGACAGTTTATATCACAACCTATTAAAAAAGTTGCGGTAGTGATGATGTTTAAAAAAAGCAGTGGTCAAGTGAAGGATGACAACATTAGTATTGATTATTTTTCTTTCTGAAATGTTTGGATTTCAACTACTGTATTTTGGGTGTTTGGGTTTTTTTTTTTTAATCAGAGAGGGAATGTTTTAAGATACATGTTTTCTCGTGCAAAAAGGCAATTTCTGGTGTCCTGCTTGACTTTTTTGCTGCATGATACAAATGCTCATACTGACATTCCTATGTAGAGAGTGTGGATATTTACTTTGAGAATTTGAGCATACCTTTATATAAGCACTTCTTTTGGATTTCAAAATTAAAAAACCCCTGGAAAGATGTACATACTATTGACAGCTTATAGCGACTAGGAAACTAAGGCAATACGCTGAGACAGGCAGTCTGCTCTCCATTCAGTGGTGGCCACATGTTTTTGCTTGTGCACTGTCCTGTGCCTATATGTGAGCACAAACTTAATTGTGGTTGTGTGCCAAACTTTATGGAAGGCCTGATCTTGTTTATTATTAACCAACAACTAACTTGTAGCAGTAATCCTTGTGTTTGCCCATATAGTAATCATGAAACTGGGGGGGAAGCTAATACACCTTCATATGCACTGTGTTTGGAAAGCTTAGCAAAGAATGTAAGCGACACAAAATAATTCCTGATGTTGAAAAATTGTCTTAATAATAAAAAAGAGATAAGCATGTATAGAAGCTGGTGAATAACGGTGGGATACAAATAGTGGGGAAAGAAATATCAGAAGATATTTTCATATGAAAGTGTTGGTCTCCAAAGAGACTACTTGCTAGGGCTGTGTGTGTGCACACAGTTTTACCTAGAAAGCATTTTGAGACGTTACTGTTAATACAGACAAATATGAAATATAAAATATGATGCAATAGATAGAAGGTGGGTTTGAAAATAACATGTAAAGGTAAAATGTTGCCACTGTTTTAAAGTGGCAATTTAGTTGCAAAACATAAAACAATTATCTAACAAAGTATGCTGCTGAACTGACATTGCAAACCAGCGCATTTAAAGAACACGGCGGCTGTCTTGGCAGCTGTCCCCTAACTCCAGCCCAGGGTGCCATCATCACAGCTCGAGTTGTTCTTTGCTGCCTGGCCCTACCTGCAGTTCAGGTGCTGTGGTGATGGCAAAATACATCTTACTGCCGTGAAAATAGTGAAACTGTATTAGTTCTTGAACTCTGCGTGAATAAGGATAATGTAGAGGTTGGGTGTGTTTGCCAATGCTGAGCCGTCCTGAGGGGTGCAACAATTTGTATTAATGGTGCTTGCCCTACGTGAACCACATGGTGAACGGGTAGTCCCTAAACAGCTTACCTAACTGTGCACAACTTGCATTGACATTTTTAATTCGTAAAGTACTGTAATTTCAAATTCCTAAGTTGAAGTTTTTAATGTTTTAAACAAAAAGGTTTGTTATAAACTGTTCCTTTTGCTATGGCACTTTATAACATCTTTGTCTTTCTATCATTAAGAAAAGTGTTTCTGTAATGTTAATTAGCTAGTAACTGCTGTTTTCGGTGTGCTTTAATTACCATATGTTGCTTGATTATATGTTATGAAATAAACTTAAGGTTATTCTAGATTGTTAAATGGTGAGCTAATATATAACTGCTGTGCTTAAGATGAAGTTTTTCAGATACAGGGGGGGATGTTGGGAGGAGGAAAAGCTAAAAGTGCAGTCTCATTCTTAGTGTATGAAGACAATTTTAAGAATTGCCTCCTAGATTTTAAAATTACTATTTACAAGAAATAACTGGTAAAATACCATGAAAATACTTTCAATCATAACTGTGCATAATCATAGAATAGATTGTAAAGATGTAACTCGGATGATTTGCGTATGTGTTACTAATAGGCATCCTTTGCTGACAGTCTAATTGTACAATGTAAGATACTTATCATTTACTATCACTTAAGAATTTTTAAAAAATGCTCCTGTTCAAATTACATTTAGTAATAGCTACTTTACTAGTAGATAAATTGCATGTATGTAGTTCTGTCTGTGAATGTAAGTAAGTATTGCTGCAGTGACACTTGTACTTTTTAATTAGCAAAATGTTTAAATAACTTGGTGCTCATGGGCAGTTTTATATTCAATTTCAGATAGAACAATGCTAAATAAAAGGCTGTACTTAATGGTTATGTTATGCTCGGTCAACAGACAAAAAAGTAACCTAAGCTTTATAGATGAGTTAAAACTTCTGATAACAAATACATTTGATTACCTTCCATATTAAAATAAAAAAGTTTAAAAAAAATTTTGAGTAAAATTTTTGAGTATTGTAAAATGTATCCTGTAACTTCTTTGTCTCCTTTAGGAAGATATTTGCCGTAGTTTTTATATTAGCTATTGACGTAACTGATCTAACACTGGAAACCACTAAGAATTTTTATATTGTTCATGTATAATTGCCTTAATCTCTGGTCTTTGCAGGAGATGGTGCTTTAAATACTCAAGAGATTTTTTCCATGGTGTTTCTTTCTCAGATTGCTAGAATAAAATCCGTATTTGTTTCAGTCGATTGTACATAGAAATAAACAGTTTACATTTTCAGTTGATGCATAACTTTTTCATTTGCTTTACTATATCTTAAATTCTAGCTTCATCCCTAGTTAAATTTTGTGGTTATGTTCACATACCTCGCCTCAGATCTTCAAGAAGTTCAGTGTAAGCAGCTGTACAGCTCTGATCATGAGCTAACTTTGCAAATGGTGCAAAATATATGAAGATAAATCCTGTATTGTGCCAGTTTACTCCCCCAAAGATTTTCGTCATCATTTCTTTTACGGAAGTGTTTTCAAAATTATTTCGCCAAAAATATTAACTCTCAGTAAACCACCAGTCAATAAATCATTGTATTCAAGATCTTTTCGTTTTGCTGGGTTTTTTAGTAAGTTTCTCTTTTTATAGAGTTTTTCTTTGAAGGAGAGTAAGAGTAAGAGGCTCAACAATGTCAATACCTAGGAGGATAAGGTCAGCTGGGGGGTTGGTTGGTTGTTTTTTCCCTGTAGCATAATAAAACGTGGCATTTTAAGTGCTGTAGAGAGGGTCTCAATTGTGGCTGCTCTCGCAGTTAAGTAACTGCTTAGGGACACTGAAGACTGATTTTTTTCTTTCAAAGAAAATAAAACAATTAAGTGTTCCTGCCTCTACAAATGTTGTAAAATGTAACATACCTGTTAATTTCCCTTATTTCACTATTCATAGTGGACACTGGGGCTTTGGTACAGGTGGGTCCTTCTGTTGTTTCTTTTAAGTTTGATATATTTTACAGCAGTTATTGTTGTTTTAAGTATCAAAGTCTTACTGTCAAGTCACCAAATGGTAATATTTTTTCTTTTTTTTTTTTTCTTTACTACACTTACTGCTGATCCTGTTAAATACTATTGGTGGCATTTTTGTATGGAAAGTTGCAAGTCTTTGGGATTCGTTAGTCACTAGATAACTTGCGTTTATGTAGTTAGTGATTATTCACTACTGCATTTTGATGCTTTGTACTTTGATGAAAATGTAGCAACAAGAATAAAGTATTTCTAGAATTAACCTTACAGAGTTGTTTGGGCTGGGGAAGAGTATCTTTTTTTTTTTTTTTTGGAGGGGTGGGAATTTGATGAACCACCATTATTAATGTAGTAGAGAGTGTATAACTGAGATTTTAAAACATTTCAATTTAACTTGTATTTAAGGTTGATTAAAAATATGAATGAATCAACCTGGGCTGTGGGTGAAAAGGTTTTCCAATTTAAAGCTTTTGTGCCCCTGATGGGATTATTTGTGATTGACTGAAACATTTAAGAGAATGAAGACGTTTCTTTAACTCTAAACAGAGGGAATTGAGTTGGGAATTGGGAACAGAGGGGGAAGAAAACTTTAAACCCCCCTCTGATTATGATTATCATGAAACTGAGCTTTGCTTCGAGATTTTAACCAATGCTATGTTTTCATAATTTACTCGGTATTTATTTTCTCAGACATAACTGATTTGGATTTCTTAGAAGATGCCTGTAACAAACTGCATCCACCAATAAGTAACTCATTTACAGCATTATTGTACTCAATCGTGAGAAGTTTAATTGCAGTTTGCTTCCATCATTTTTCTTGACAGCTGTTGAAAATAACGTGGTAGAATTGGATTTATACTGACTTTTAGGAAGCAGATATTTGTTCAAAAGCAGTCGGGGAGTGCAAAGATCCATGTCAATATTCAGAATTCGTATTTCCCTTGAATGGAAGGTTGTGATGAAATGGTACATGGTGTGTTTTCATTGCCTGTTGAAAGACTTTCATGCAGTTAAAATAAGCATTTTGATGGTGGTTGAATTAAGAGTTTTTGTCAGTCTCTTCTCATCATGGATGATTAGACTAAAACGTCTGCTTGTCTTGACTTGAGATCACCACAGCTTCAGATAACATGCTTTGTGATTGAAGGTCGAAATATTTTGAATTCTAATAGGCTGCCAGATGAATTGCTTGAAATAGACTGTAAAATTTCAAGGCTTCCTTTTCCATCTGCTGTGAAAAGAACCATTGGGAATGGTTGAGCTTGATGATCATAGAATTACGGGATGGTGATTCTAAAACCCTCAAAGGGAAGTTGCTATGGAGATCTAGTTCCAAACTGTGAAATGATTCACCTCTGAAAGGCTTCAGGGTCTGAGAAGCTGAACACATCATTGTTCAGGTGGTCATTGGTTAGGAAATTGCTGGTGCCTGTGTAATCAGCACTCCTGTGGTAGTTAACGATCTAAAAAGGTTTGTTCTGAATGATGTGGGACAACAGCAATGTGCATAAGATGGCTTCTCTCAATCATAGTTTGCTCAGCCTGATGCTTGTAAAAATACAGTGAGCTAAATGGCAGAGAAATGAACTGCTTCACTGAGGAAGCCTTTTAAAAACAAAATTCTTTTCTGTGATGGATTTGACATCTAAAGTAAAAGGAGAAGAACTGTTTCAGCTTAAAGAGCTGTGGTTAGATGTTGCAAAAGTATCACATTTATATATTTATTTTCCAAGGAGCAGAATGGTGGGGCTGTGTATTTGTGTTTGCTCGCAGGCTGAAGGAGTAGAACTGTTGGAAATAAAGATTTCTACCCAGTTGCACCTCGGGAACATAATGAAGTAGCCTCGATATGCTCATATTGCTGGCCCCCCTTCCCAATCTTAGGGCCCGCCAGACACTGTGCTTTGACAATCATGGAAAAAACCCACCCTGTATATCCAGGATTCAAGTTAATCAAAGCATATGTTTTCTTTCTTAGTTCCTAACTTACTTGTGTGTTTTCAGGATAGTGAAAGGGAATAAATGGAAACTGTTTGCATGCATGCGTAAAGCAATGCATTTTGTCAACTATTGCTAAAATTTGCCAGCAGATTCTTAAATTACTTGGAAACTTGAATGTACACAGAAGTATTTAATGTACTTTTTCAAGGAAGGCAGAAGTTATTTGCTTAGTGTACAAGTAGCTACTGACTATAGCTGTCCGTACCTAATTCAACATAAACCATTTGTTTGACCATATGAGATTTGGATGAAGAAGTTTGTGTTATTATTTCTTGCATATGTGTTCAGTATCACCCTTGTCACAGGTTCTGTTAATGGGATTTAGTAAAGAAGATGCCACTGGCTACTAGATGGTGCCAGATAGTTACGGAACACAACTGGCACGTTCCATGACGTAGTTGTCATTGAAGTAAAATGTTACTAGAAAGAAAANTACCTTTTGTTTTCAGTATTTCAGGTCCTGTTCTAAAAAGATCATTTGATATTTCTTGTGATTCCAAGCCTGTACCATTATTTGAGGTCCCAAGAACTGTGACATCGTCTTTAATTATGTTGAAAAGTAATCATTGCATGTGAAAAATAATGTATGAAGAACAAACTGTCTCTTAACCAGCTAATGATTTAATTTTTATTAC
>VYZW01060385.1:4722-19060 GCA_013401315.1 Balaeniceps rex
TACGACGGTTTCTTTAATGCACGTTACAATAACTAATAAGTCGTTACTTCGGTGCTCTACAGAGATTTAAAATCTGGTGCTCGAACTACGTTTGAGACGAGTCAGCCATCGACGGCAGCTGGTGCTCAGTCTCCGCAGCCGAGGGATGCGGTAACGAGGAAGAATCTCGTCCCCGTAACAACGAGGAATTGAGGAAGACTCTCGTCCCCGTAACAACGAGGAATTACGCCAACGTCCACACGGATCGCTCTAACGCAGCGAGCCACCCGCCTGGATTTCCACGGTGAGCGAGCAGCGACAATCCGACGGCGATTAAGGTGTGCGTGTGCCAGCTCGTCCCGTCGACCTCCACATTCGGGTGCTACGTCTGGGATCCAAGGTTACCGGAAAAACCTCTAAGGGATCCGAACGCCCGGAGAGCCTGGGTGCGACGGCACCGTCCGCAGTCGAGTTAGTCTGGGTTTCGTTTTATCCATCAGCAGTACTCCAGTCAAGCTCTTCGAGCGGTTCTTTTCCTGCCCCGATTTCCGCACGTTGAACTTTTGGTCTTTTCCTGCCCTGATTTCCACACTTTTGGGGCGTTCTTGGCGTTGGGCTCAGCGTGAGAAGGCTTACTCTACAGTCAGGCTTGCCGCGTTGGAACCTAAACTTATTTTCAAGGACTAAAAGCCACTAGAATGGAACTAAAAACCTGCACCAGCGTCCGTAACGGCGTGTACGCTCGGGGAACGGAGCCACGCCTCTGAAAGAGGGCAAGATTTGCTCACGCCGCCTCTGAAACGCAGGAGACGGGGGAGAATTCGGTTAAAAAGGAGACAAAGAGTAAAAAGTCGTGCCCTTTGCTTCCGCAATTGCGTGTGAAACCAGCGGGACGGCTCATGGTGAAGCCGCATCACAGCTCAGTTCCTAAATTTGGCGTGTGTTCGCGTTGCGAAGAGCCGCGGCTCTTCAAGGCGCCTACCTTTTAATTTTCTGCTCATTTAAAAGATTCTTTACGCAAGGTTTTTTTTTCCTCTTCCACAGAAGACCGGGCAAAAACGAGGTTCTGTCACCATTTAGCTGTGCAAAACCGAGGTTCTGGCGTAAATTTATCTCCAGCCAAACGCCACCGGCGCAGCAAAAGGTTTCTCTGCTGAGACGCCTCGCTCCGTCACTTGCGTTAAACCCCCGTCTGTGGTTCGAGTGTGGGGACTCCTCCAGAGCGAGGGGTGACGGCCGGCACCGGGTAAATTCAAGCCGCAGATGCTGGAAGCTGGGTCTCTCCCACATCAATATTTCGGGAATTTCCGTTTTATACCGACACTTCATATTTAACTATGAAGTTCTAACGCTGTTTGACATCGGATCGTTGGCGGCTTTCCCCAAATCAAAGCTGAGGGATAGAAATACCGGGCACACGAGCAGAAATAAGACGGAGTCGCTTCAAAAAGGGCAGCTTCTCCACCTCGTTCAGGACAGGATCTCCTCTCCGGTATAAAAAGTCATTACCTCGAACAATAGCTTTCTAAAAAAAAAATAGGGCACGCACTCCTATTGTTATTTATCCACTAAACACCTTGGACTTTTGTGGTTTTAAACCTGGTGCTCCGTAGGCCGGAGGTTTTTTTTGCTTCGTTTCCGTTTAGCTACTTTAATTACCGAGTCAACTCAAACGTCGTCGAGCCTCGCAAGGGAAGCGAACGCCACGGTGCAGGCTTTGCAGCTAAACCCGGCGAGGAACAAAATACAGGTTTTTAAAGAAACCAAACCCAAATAGCGTAGCAAGAATAAAGGACCAAACACGTGGAGTTCAGACTCAGCTCTCGACCGGCCCATTGCGACATTCCCCGCAATCCCCCATTCCGCTGCGATTTAATTCTCCAGGCGATGAAGTGTTTTTAGGGCGACGAGCATTTTTCGGCGCGGCTGCCGAGCCCGCCCCGCTTCGCCGTTTAAGTGCTTCAGGCCCTTTATGCTTGGCTCGGGAAAGCCCGTTTTCACGGTAACGAACGAATCCGTGCATTTTTCCCCCCCAAAGTTACTAACACATTTACGCTAACCCCTAATGCCTGGATATTTATTGTATCAGGATCGGAAGCACGATTACAATACCTTTGAAAGTACAACTAGCTACCAGCCACAAAAAGTCACAGCCCTCCGCGTTAAATCCACCGGCGTGTTACAAAAAGGATGGCAGGATTAAATTTTAGCACACACGAGTCCACATACAAGTCAACATTTCGCATGCGTAAAAAGCCGGGCTGTGCTATAATTCAGAGATGTCCAAAAGTCTTCCCAATACCGAGAGGCGCGTACCCAATTGCTGGGCTTTATTAAAAGGCTCAAATTTTGTACAAAACCTGCTGTAAATTAAGACAAAGGTAGGTTAAAACACTTCAGTTTCTTAAAAATAAAGTAATGCTTTCCATAAAAAGCAAAGATGGGCTTTTTGCCTTTACGCCGAACGGAGCTGGCTTGGATATTTGTGCGAGGGGCACAAAAAACGTTCTCGGATAATCGGTTCCCCCTGTTGCGTACATCGATACGACCAAGTTCAAAGGCAAATCACAATAAAAACTGCCACTGTCTTAAGTTCTGCAGGCTAAGAGAGTTTCAGACAAGCTGCGGTGAAAAGCCACTGTTGAGAAACCCAGTGAAGCACGGGGACACGGCACGAACACTTTGGGTTTTGGAGTTCGAGAAAATTGGAGTAAAAAGCTGTTTTTTTTGTGCAATACTTTTAGATGATCTAGGAAGACCCAAAATCATGATAGCCGTAGCAGTCTGTGAAAAAGTCACCTACAAAAGGGGGAGACAGAGCAGAGAGAAAAAATTAGAATTCTTTTGAAGATGGCAAAATGCGCCACATTTGAAAGTCACGTTTTAGATTTCTCTGCTCCTGTCACCCCCCAATGAAGGCTTCTTCTCAAGACCAATCGCTGTGTATTTTCGGGAAAATCACATTCAAAAGTGTGGCCGATAGCTTCACGTGGCTTAAAGCAGAGAAATTTAAAATAGTCACCGTTTTAGAGGAAACGTGAAGTCCCCCGGACTCGCACTTTAACTTTTAAACCAGTACGCGAGCCGTCTTTCGTTACTTCTCATTCCAAAAAAAAAAAAAAAAAAAAAGAGAACCCCGTAAGAGGGCTTCAGCGTAAGCGCGTCGCCGCGCAGCGCAGCCCAGTCCGAGTTTCGCACCCCCAGCGGATCGACGCGTTGCAAAATTTTAAGATGGAAACCCACTTACTATAGCCCGCCGTCGCGGAATTTCCTCCGTAACCGTAGCTTCCGTATCCAGCACCTGGACGAGGAGAAAACATTTAAATAAAAGGAAATGGAAGCGCAAACGGCCTCCCGTTCCCCGTCACGCTCCAAGACACGATAAAACGCTAGAGGGGATGAATTCCCGTCGGGGGTTGCATAGTGTGCGGTCCATTTAGCGTGGAAAGAACGGGACGAGGCAGAAGCAGCGTCTCACCTGCATTCATGTAGCCGCCGTGATTGCCGCCGAATCCGCCCCTGCCTCTCCCGCGGCCTCGGATGTTGCCGCCTCTTCCGCGCCCGCGCATGTTGGGCGGAGGGGGCACTTCGTTGTGCATGGGGCCTCCCATTCCGAAACCCGGGTTGTGCTGCTGGGGGAAGAGAGAGGTGTTACGCAGCTCCGGGCTTCCGAACCGCACCGCCTCGCCTCCCGAGGTGAAAACAAACCTTTCCAAAGGACGTCGGGGGCTCTCGAACGCCTCGGTACCCCTCTGCCTCGAGAGGAAGAGGGGCTAAGCAAAATAAGGGTACCAAGGAAGGGCGATCTTCAGAAAACAGCCTGTTTTCCCTAAAGCTTGACGCTATTTCTGCTTTCAAGCCCAACGGCCCTTAGCAGATCCAGGTTTCCCTCCACACCTGAAACTATTTCCCCTCCCAAAAAGGGATTACAACCGCAGAGCGGGAGACAACAGCGTCACAGAACCGTCGGTTACGCCCCAAAGCCGTCGAATTTACTTACTTTTACCGCAAACTTGGGTCCTCCCCTGGCTGGCACGGGGACTCTCTTCTTCTTGTTTTGCTCGATGGCAACAGGAGCATCCGGAAACAACTTCTCTAGCGCAGCCAGAGCGGCGTAGGCTTTTGCCACCTTTTTATTTGAACCGGCTCCTTGGAACTTCTGCCCATCAACCTCCACCTTTGGAAGGGATTAAATCATCGCGCGTCAGCGGAAAGGGCAGAACAGAGGCTGCCGTTCGGTCAAATTAACGTTTTTTTACGGTGCCTGCAGATAGTTCCACAAGTTGGAAGTGTTTAGGTCAGGTTGGACGGGCTTCGAGCAACCTGATCCAGTGGAAACGTCCCTGCCCACGAGATGACCTGTGAAGGTCCCTTCCAACCCAAACCACCCTGAGGTTTTATGATTTTAAATTCCTACCAAGGCTACGAAGTTACAGACACCAGAGTCGGGATGGAGGCAACAGGGAGAGGACCAGAAGTCACCTCACCTCCATGACAAAGCGCTTGTCGTGGCTGCCGCCCGTTTCTGAAATCAGTTCGTATTTCAGCCCGCGCCGCTTCTCGTTAAGCTCCATCACGGGATTCTTGCCGTGCTTCGTCAGAATTGGTCCCTGTTGTTTCACATTCTGGAAGGAGAGAAGCGGTGATGAAACCCCAAGAAAAAAAAAAAACCCTAACGGACCTGAAGCTGCTGCCAAAACACGGACTTCGGGAAGTATCTCCAAGAAGATAAGCTTGCCCGATGCTTTTAGCTCTTAAATTGTGTCGTCACAGTAACCGAACCGTACGGTACGCCGTTAGAGCGACCTGCTGCTACGGGCGCTTCCGATGGTGCCCTACAACGTCGTCCCGAAGAATCGCAGCGGCCCGTTTCCCCCTCTCCGACTGCGCTCACCTCTGGGGTTTGATCTGATGGAGGAGAAGCAGCGGTGGGCGTCGAGACGGTTTCTACTACGGGAGGAGGAGCGACAACGACCGGTTTCTGTTCCGTTTCCTCTGCCGATTCGTCCCCTTTCCCAGATTCTTTGCCTTCCACTCCTGTGGGTAAACCCATATCTTGCAACACCTAGGGGAAGGAGAGTTGGAGAGGAGGTTACCGAACAGCACAGGCCTCAAAGAGCCGCTGGCTCTCTCGTGACCTACCCGTTTTGGGGTAAATACTCAAGAAAGCTGCTCAAGCCTCCGGTTATGAATTCTGTTCAAGTGCTAGGCATTCCCCAAATCCCGCAGGCACTTAAGAGGTACAAAGTCCTCTGCCTCGAGACTTCACGCACGACAGACCGCGCCGTCTCGGTGTTTAACGTCTCCCCTCTCCGTCCCGAAGGCTTTAAGCCGTTTTTCACACACGGTTGTCGTGGTGACCGTCATCGCCATCAATCTGGTGGCCCTTTTCAACTTTGAGAGGTCAGCAATCGAACCGCCTCCTAACGAGAGCCCTGCGGCAGGCGTTTACGTACACGGCTCCTACCTTCACTGCCACGTGCAATTTGGCTGTCTTTTTGGAAGGTCCCGATGCCTCAAACGTGCTGCCATCAATTTCCACGGACATTGTAAAGATAGGAGCGTGAACAGGACCAGTCTGAGAGACGAGTTTGTACTGGAGCCCAGGTTTTAGCTGGTTTAGTTTCATCAATGCATTCATGGCCTGGGGAGGTTCGAGTTTTTCCTCTGAACAGAGAAAAAAACAGAAGTTTGCGGATGTTTGTCACCTCTTTCAAAGCAGCACAACTGATTTCAGACAAGTTCTGATCTGTGTTTTCCTCCTTTGTGAGAGTTTAGGTTAAATCGAGCAAAAATGTTACAGCGTTAAGGCTTTTTTTGTTTGTTTTTTTTTTTTTTTTTTTAATTCGCATGCCCGTAACCCCTATTTACGGCATCACCCAAGACCAAACCACTTGCAAGAGTTCCTCCGCACCCTGCCCCCCCCCGCCTCAGCCTGAGAACAGCTCTCGGGTAGCCATTTGCACCTACCTCTTGTTAACTCAATACCTTTTTTCTGAATCTTCTTTTTCTTTTTGCTGGGAGATTTCTCCTCTCCGTCCTCCTCCATGGGACGCTTCATCGGGGTGACGGCGTACGTTGTACTGGGAGGAATCTGGACTGTAACGATCGTAAGAAAACCCCCTAAGTATTCCAGCTTCCAGCAACAACAGCCTTGGAAATGTGATTTTGGGTTTTTTTTTTGCCAAATACCCACCAGTATAGTCAACGGGGTTTTCGTTCTTTGGTTTCTTGGGCATTTTGGAAGGCAGGGGATCCATCCCCAAGACTTTGTGAAGCTGGCCAAAAGCAGCAAGTCTCAGAGCGTGCTAGAAAGATTAAACATGCGTTACCGGGGACGCGCAAGCGGCTACACCAATCTCCGTTCCCTGCACAGTTTTAGATAGGAACATTCTACCCACCCCTACACAGAAATCCTCATCGGTTTAAATAGGACTCTCTGAATTTTGGCAGTTCAACCCAAAATACGGGTCACGGTAGCAAGTCGCTATTTAAAACCTGATACTTTGCTTCTGGTTGGCCAAGCTACAAACGCCTTATTGGTGCGGGACCCATCGGTATTTCTTTTACTCGACTCGATATTAAAAAAGTTAACGCCGGCCTCCGTGAGGTGACTATACTACCATTAACCAATACGGAAGTTCAGAGTCAGTTGAACTGATTAAGTTTTCGTAACATCTGTAGTCAAAACTATACCTGAGCACTCTGTGTGATATCTTCCCTTTGTTGTCTGTCTAGATGCCCAATAGCATCAGTGGCTTCTTTTTCACAAGGATCATAAATACCAGAACCATCTGAAGGCAGGAAACAAGGAAGATATGCAGAGAATTATCCTGGTGTTTTCTAAAGAAACTAAACTAAGTATTCCCTTGGCATCAATCAACACTCATCTCTCGAAGAACACGGACTGACATGATCCATCCAATGTCCAACATTCTGAAACTCGCCTGGACTATTTTACACGTACAATTAGCAGTGAAGCTGGTCACGACCACTCAAGGGAACCAATTTTTACGCTCGTAGGCACTGGTACCTCTCTCTACGGGGGCTTAACGTCATGGGTCCGTAGCTTTGAACACACGTGCCCTAAGTTAACAGCAAGGTACTGTCGTACCCACGTACGCTGGGGGCTTTCAGAGCTCCGAATCTACGCTGCCCGCACGGATAACAAGGGAACGTAACCGCGCCTCGAAGCTTCGACCGCGTTTCGTCTCGGCTTCGCTTTGAAATGTAAATGCAGAGAACCACCTAACCTGGCATAACGATTCCCGAGGCAAGGCATTCAAGAACTCTCCTCAGAGCTTCGCCGGCGCCCATGGGTCTGTTAGCGGTTCCGATCGATTTCTCACATAGCAGCTCTAGAGGCTGAAAGACAGTTGGGGAAAGTGAGAGAAGCAAAGGTAGGCGCTCGCGCTGCAATCGTGACCAGAAGCTGCTTCAAATTCACCAACCGCCGAACGATTTGCGCCGTCGGAAGTGTTAACTGATAAAACGATGTGCACTGTAGACGTTTGACACGCATCTTTTAAGGGCGGAAGCTCTGTTTGCGCTACGTAAATCTTACGAGACGGGCGCAGGCTGAAGAGAGCTGAACGCCGTTTCGGAGAAGTGGTACGGAACCCCAAAAAACGAAGCAAAAAAAAAAAAAAGGAAAATTACCCATCCTCTCAGCGGTGCCCAAGTAGGAACCCGAGTACAGAGATCTCGCAGCACTCGTATCACTATGACGCACGACTTCAGCCCGTTAGCCCTGGCCTAGAATAAGAACGAAAAGCAGACACGCATTCAATAAAAACCCCCAAACTGCTCGTTTGCAGACATTCATTTTTGCGGTGCTACTTTGCCAAGGGTAAACAGTATTTCGCGTTACCATTTTATCACTTACAACGACTGTAGGGTACGAAGGCAACATTACTCTTAACACAAAGCAGCAGCTATGCATCTACCCTTTAAAAAAAGGTTCCTTCCGAACGTTTAATTCGCTTAAGTGCCTCTTTAGCAACTGTACCGTGGACAGACGCTAAGTTCAGCACGTCTAACTAGCATCCGACGTTAAAAGTATTTTAAATAAATAAACAAAAAAAAAATTAGTCAGCCCCTTAACGCTTTACAAATTTTCTACTTAAAGACAAATATAAGAACAAAATGCAAACCTGGAACCACTTGGCGTGTCGCAGTGACGCCAAGGCAGCAAGGCATTTCTGCCTGTCCAGAACGTCCGGGGAGTCGTTGACTGATAGCGTTTCTATTCGTGGATGGAATAAGAAGACAAGGCACAGTTTGACCAAGGGGGTTCTGTCAGGCGGAGAGGGGATGAGGCAGCTTCCTAACGGGCAGCTGAGGCTCCCAAAAGATCCTGCTCTAGATCCTGTACCTGGAAGGATGGTCTGCAGTGCGCTCGCCTAGCGGCCTCGCTTACAAATTACAACTGCAGAGAGGGGGGAAGTTCAATTAACGGGGACGGGCTGAGATCTATTCTGCGAGGAGATGGGGCGTGAGGCTCGGTGGGAGAGGACAGGAATCCTTCACGGCTCAAATAAAGCGGTAGTGTACGAGGCCGGTAATAGGTGACGAGGGGAAATTTAAAATAATAAACCCCCACTCTGGGTTCAGAGCGTAGCTTTAGTGGGGGGGAAGAGCTTTGCGAGGATCAAGGGAACCCCCTCCGCCCATAAGGCTTGACTGCCCTGGCCCCAACCCGTGACAGAGAGCGTCCTGTTGGTCAAAGGTCCAGCGTCCCTAAAATTGACAAACTAGAAGGCTTGGTAGACGAGGTCAGATATCAAAACCATAGACAGTCAATAGAGCACAAAGATATCTTCCAGTCTGTGCTGCAGCAAAATTGAAGATATGGTTTGAAACGGCTCAAAAAGTTTCTGAAGACCAGGGTTTTAGATAAGGCTAGTGCACAGAGCGAGCGTCGGAAACCCGCCGATTCGACGGCGCCGGCGCCTACGACACAGAACCCATCGTAATACAAGCGCCAAAAAACCGCCTGCGACTTCTTATTCCAAAGGGAATTGGAGAGCGACTGGAGAAGCTAACTTTATCCAAAACTCTGCATCACTTTCTGGAAATTCTGAACTTTAGCTGATGAAACAGCCAATCGAGGAGACCCAGAGCACCTATCATTCTTGCTGCAACACAAACTGCGTGGAACATCCAATTTCATGTACATGCAAGTCATTTAACAAGAAGCCTTCGAGATTTTTTTTTTTTTTTTTTAAAATGTATCCGGTTTATATTTTTATGTCACTGTGCAGGCCACGTACATGGCTAGGTACAAAACAAGATTAATACAAGATGACTAGAAGTGAACTACAGGCCCAAGTGGAAAAAAAAAAGAATAATAATAATAATAATAAAAAAAAAGAGCAAAATCCCATCTGAAAGGTGCTACTCAGTTTCGGAAGCTCAGTCCGAATAAACCGTAACCGTGATCTCATGAGGTCGGTGTTCTCTTACGGGAATTTTGAATTTGCACAAAAGTAATTGTCGCCGCTTCGGCTGAAACTGAAGAGCACGCTTTAGCAGTGAATTAGCAACGGAAATGTACGGGTTTGAACCGGCTGCCGGCTGTTTTCGGTCTTCCATACCTCCAGCTAACTGTTTTTCCATTTCTTCTCTGACTACGGGCGACGTCAAGTGGATGGTCAGTGTCAACGGCGGCTCTTTTGTGTTCTTAATTACAATTGCAGCATCACCGACCGACTGGATTATCTCATATTTGTCTTCGGTAATAGCCTGCAATATAATTTCACTGCTTAGCAATCGCCTAATTAATTTCCGAGCGATTTGCAACATCCTTTTCCAACAAGAAACAAGGTCTATAAACAAAACTTCAGCTAACAAAGAGTTCATTCCACACGGCGATTCCAGAATAACGCTACGCGTCTACGAAAATTACTTTTCCGAGACACAAAAAGGGTTTCAAACCGAACGTCATCGGGGTCTTTTTAACCATTTAAAATCTATTTCGCTTCTTCCCCAACGAGCACGCGCAAACATCGGAAGGTTTTACTCACAGCGAGCTGTACTCCGAGATTGTCAGCTACTTTCTCCAGGAGATCTGTGGTGGGTTTATCTTTGCACAAAAGAACGAGCTCAAGATCCAAGTCCCCCTTCAGTAAGAGGCCTTTCGCCACAAGCCCTACGCGCATCACTCCACGCAGGGTCCTCGTCAACTGCTCCGTGGCCTTCTGATCCCTGCAAATATACAGGGCACAGTCACAAGGGCTTCAAACCGACAAGAATTAACCGCAGCCGGGTAAGCGCGGGCGCCCGACTCACGTTAAGGGATAGATCCGCAAAGATTAAATACGACAGATGACCCCCGCAGAAGGATTTACTACACCCGCACGGGAAAAGCGGCTTCAGCCGCGGGTTAGTTCATTCCTCTGAACTCCACAGCCAGGGAAAACAACTTTTCCACCTTCAGCGAGGGGGTTTTTACTAATCTAAGCAAGATGGTGCCGCTACTTCCGACAGCGCCCTTCGCGGGCGCACATTCAGCGATGTTCCTTACCCTCCTTCCTTGTTTTCCTCTTCGGCTGCCGTCTCCATGGACTCTGTTTCTGGCTGCTCCCCGCTGACTTTTTCTTGCTCGTCGATCCAGTCGGACACAGCTTTGAGCGCTCGCTCTGTGTGGGACACCATATTCTGAACTGCCTCCAGCTCCTCCTGCGTCGGGTAAACGGCCGAATGTTTGGCCATCACGTGGCGGTCGTCGTTCACGAAAATACGCATCGGTCGCTGAAAAGGGATTTTGAAACGATTTTAGCGAGAGCCGAAACGCAGGTATTTACCTTGCGCGTCCAAAACCTCCCGGATCCTTACCATTTTTGCTTTTGAATGTCTGTCCAAGCGTTCAAAATGGGCTTATTTAGATTCTTCCACCAAAAAGACTGTACCGGTACCACACTTTTCTGTAATCTGAAAGCAACGGAAAAGCAGTTAGCAACGCTGGCGGGCTGGTCCAGCCCCGCAGCCCGCTTGCTGAGCGTACACAGAACAGAAATAACAGAAATAATTGCTCCCATTGATAACGGGAAGCGATAACAGAAATTGGAAGTGTGCGGATTCGTGAGTGAAAGCCCAGTTTTTTTCTCCCGATGACTTAAGACCTGAGTGGTGCCCACGGTAACAATCGCAGCCAGGTTTGTCACGCAGCTGGCACCCCAAATTGCACAAACTGCCCTCAAAGAAGGTTTGTGCTAACCGCTCGGTTTTACCTGCCCACCGTACGCTCGCTTAACGAGCACCATACGCTCATTCACCATCCAACAGCCGCGGAGCAACGGCCGAGCACGCTGCGCAAGCCAAGTGCTTTGAACCGTTCCCTCGTACGATCTTCCCAAGGAGCAAAGACATGCCAGGAGCCTGAGCTGCACCCGACTGCTTGATTTTTCCCTCCTACTTCTCGTTCATGGCCGTCATCTCATTTTGGCTCCTTATTCCCAAGAGGCTTTCCCATTAAAACTGGATTTTTCCAAAGCTCCTGCTTGTAGTTCTAAACCAAAGCACTCCCCGACACACGCCGGAGCAGCCTGCGCTGGGAGAATTAACAGCCTGTACGCTCGTGTAATTCCACGAGGTAAAGAGCCAGGTCGCCATCACCTGGTTGCCGAGCGAGGCGACAGATTTCATTCGTGCTACTCGGAAGCAACGATTTGTAAAAATCTTTTTGCCATATACCATTTTTTTACCCCAAATTCATTTTACGGCCTGCTTTACGAGCCTGCTCTTAATTAGGATCAACACTAGACAAGTTCAGGAGCTGCACTGAGTCCCTTCACTGAACTTTATCAGGAGGAAAGCGCATGAACTTACAGCAGCGAACCTGGTTTTGAAGCAAGCGCTCGCAACTTCCACAGTTCCCCAGATTACGCTGAAATCACAACAGCTTGTTTCTGAACAAGCAGCCATTTTCCAAGGGAACTAACCCACCCTGAGCGCCTGAGCCCCAGCTGGGGCAGCGAACTTCTTTTGTTAAAATTCGAGCACTTTGTTCCTCCGTTTTAGCCAAGGGGCCTTCGAGCGGAGAAGGATTTGTGTCCTGCAGCACCGACCGATGCTCTGTGGGAGAAGACAGCTTCCCAAGATCGCAAGAACCAAAAAATGCCATCTCGCACCCACTGGGATCAACTCTTCGGCATCGATAACGTCGCTTCCCACGTGACTAGCCTAAGAATCAGCAGTTGCTTGACTCACGGTCTTTAATTTGACCAGAGATCTTTAATAAAACTCTTGATTTAACTCGAACCGAAACCGCACGGGGGCAACCCCAGTCCTGCAACCCCCCGATGTTTCGCGGTTACTCCAAGAATTGTTTAGCACCATTTAAAAGCGTTAGCACAAGCGAGGCAGAGGAAGAGCCTCAGCACCTGAAGACGGCGGAGATGAAGGTCATCATCGTCATCTGCATCCACCAGCTGTTTCGCTTCATTTTACAATCAAGCACGCATCAAAACCACCTGGAGACTAAGGCTCTCAAAAACACCGCTGGAGAAAGTCAATCGCGCCTGAAATATTCCAGAGCTCACAACCAAATCCCACTTCCCTGGGAGTCCTTCCGTTTTGAACGGGTTTCGCTCAAAATGAAACCGGACTGAAGCTCGCTTTTGCTTTTTTCCACTGGAACCTGCCCCGAGTCGGCCCGTTCCCAGCCTCGCTGGTAGTCACTACGCACAGCTCGCAAACCCAATGTTTTACTTTTTACACTTCACAGATGACACAAACTGCAAGTAAGCCCGACTGATCTTAGGTATAAATTGTCCAAAGTACTAGAATAATACTAGAAAAAAAGCAAACAGTTATCTGCCCAAATACTTAGCGCTTTACTAGAGTAACGCCGTTATAACTCCGTAAAATAACACAAAGGGCCTGGGCAGAAATCAGGACCCCGCTGCGCTACTCCTCTTACAAACAGAGCTGGAGCTCACGACCGGGAGAATTTTCTGGGATAAAATTGGGAAAACTCGTTTCCTCGAGCCGCTGCCGCCAGACGGACTCGGTATTCTAACGGCACAGAAACACCTCCGATTCCAGTCCTGCAAATATTTACGCGCAGGACGACTTTGGTATTGTTACAGATCTGGGTCTAATTGTAATTAAACCCAGACGTGAGTGCCCGCTGACCAGGGAGAATTATTCGCAAGCTACCTGCAAGAACCCACAAGGCATCTTCTCACATTTGCGGGTGCCAGCCTCCCAAAACACTCCTCCTTTGGATCGGAAATTTATTTTTCTTAAAGTTCCCTTCATTTCCTCCAAGCAAGGTAAGAAATTAGCTGAAATCCAACCTAGCGAAGCGTGTTTCTACAGTCAGAAAATACCACCGCAGCCCGAGAAACGAGAGCCTCGTTTCCTGCGACTTCTAAAAGTGGATGTTATCGCTCTTCTTGAAATCACTGGAGCTCATTGCTAGTGAGAACCCAGGAGATGATGCTGCAGCATCACAGGATTCGTGCCTCTTGGGGGGAAAAGAACCACAGAACAAGTTAAAAACACGAACGCACTCAGTAACGCACAATTCCTGACATCGCTCTCGACGCCGGTCATCGTTAAAGTTTCAGAAAAAAGAGAAATTCTGAAATTCCACCCTTGTTTCGAAGCCTCGCCTGCTCTGCTCTCCTCCTCCTACGGATTTCCACTACCAGCTCGATTTCACCAACAAACTTTCCACTCGATTCGAGTCTTCCGACGGAAGGAGCAGACCCTTCGAAACATTTGTTGGGGAGGTGGATGAGAAAAACGATAAACAACTGCAAAAGGTTGAAACTTCTGCCCGAGGTAAGGGGAAAGTTTCACACACGTGAAGAAGCGTGGTTTTTTTAGAAAGCGGTGACGTTTGAAGTCAGAATTTGTCATTTTTTCATCTGCGTTTTTAGCTTATCGTACCTGACCAGGATGCCTGGAGGAGCGCAGAGCCTTAACACCTCGCTTTTGTTTGCCCAAAGCTCTTCCAAGCCTAAGGACGCCGACGGTGCCTATTCCCCATCACGATGCTACCTGGCCGACCGAGGCGACGGCAAACAAAAGCTGTCAGCTCTTGCAAAGCGGCAGCGACACGTAGGATTTTCTTTNCAAAGGGGAAGCGAAAGTGGGGTTTTTTTTTTTTTTTTTTTTTTTTTTTTTTTTTTTTCTTAACAGAAACCGATCGGCTACAAATAACGGGATCGATGAGAACAAGGGGAATTTCGAGGAAGTGATGGCAGAGCCCGGATAAACCCCTGGGGAGGGAAGTTTAGGACAGGAGAGCGTGGTCCTGTCCCTAAGGGGAGGAGATAGGTATTTAAATCACACCAAAGGGGATGTTTCCACCTCACCCGTGCCCCCCGCCCCCCCCCACGCACACCCA
>VYZW01060386.1:3287-14331 GCA_013401315.1 Balaeniceps rex
AACCCAAACCCCAAAAAACCCCAAAACCAAACCAACTCCCCTCGCCCCCCCAACAAAAATAACAGTTTTAGGAGCATGATGGTGACTTTTTCCTAGGTAATTACAAGAGTCTTAGAACTTAATAGAAAAAGTATTGCAGTTAAGGAGCCACTTAACTTTTGTTGATTTAACTAGTGCTGTTACCTTCTTGGCTTAATTACTATAACATTAAAGGTAATTCTGTGCTTATTCTGCAGTATATGAATTTATCAAAGAAGTAGTGCTTGATGGTATTGTCACGTTGCCTGTAAACTTGTATTCCTGCTTGCATTCATTAATAAAAGCACAGAACCTGCTTTTTTTTCTTATGTAGTCAAACTTCACTTGCACTTTTCAAATGCTTCCTTTTGAATGCTATAGTTATTTAAATGGTTTCTTAACAATTTTAATTAATTTCTAGGGGGAGGTAGGAAAATAGATTTTTTTTTTTTAAAAGCATTGTTGTGACTGCATTCAATAAAAATCTTAATTTAGTATTTATTTACTAAAACTCTTTCCATGTAAAAGCTTTGTGTTAAGATTAATAGTTTTTGCTTAATATATGAGCTATCAAACTAAACTACTACTTCACGTAGTTTTAATTTTACTGCTTTCTTTGCTAAGCAGAGTTGACCAAGAGCTGAATGGAAAACAAGAGCAGAAAAGTGAACAGTAAGTTTGGAGTCCAAGCAAGACTGAAGAATATGCAGATGGAATGATGCTATTTTTGCTCGATTTACAATGCATTCTCTGTGTGTATATATTATATAACCTGTTGCAAAAGGTGCTTAATTTCTTTGGACTAGCACACAGTGGACTGCTTACTGCTGTATTGGTTTGTCTTGACTTTAATAGCTATGTTTATATAATAATTTTATACTGCTAAATGTCAAAGAACCCTATGTTTTCAGAGGATGTTCTTGCAATTGTTTATCTAAATGATGCATGTTCTTCAGTAAAATATTTATATACCTAAATGTTAAAGGAAAGAGATAATATATATTTTTATGACTAAGCAATATATTGTATGTACCTGCTGAAGGAATTCATTTGCAGGTAGACGAGGCCATAAGTTACTTGTTGTTATTATATAAATCTGTTTTGCTGTAAATGGTCAAGTGCATTTCTTTGTTGTCACAGAAACCTTAATTTGTTTGGATATTAACAATCACATAATGTAATCTTTCACAAGTGTGGAGATCCTTATTTTTGTTCACATACCTAATACAAGCAGTACTCATTTACCTCACTAGAGTGAGCTTGAGCTCTGGTGTCTTAGTCCATTCTTCAGAATGCAGAACTGCAGTTCTGTGAACTTCAGTCTGTTGGCCAAAGGGTTTAAGCCTAAGCCAGAATAGAAGCTGAACTGTTTGAATGATCGGTAGGATACCAGACCTTGCTCAGTTTAAGTTGTGAATTTAGATTCTGCTTCAGTAAATCAAGGCTATCTCAGCTACCAGTAGGAAATTAGTTCGTTGCAATATTGGTTGTCACCAGTAGGAACTCTGGTCGTACTCAGTAGAGCTTGGGAGTTACATAGATATTCTAGTCATAATATCAATTGCTTGCAGAGGTATGGGGAATCTTATGCTACCTGTGTCATCCTTATAGATGAAACATCTATTTCCAAGGCTCTTGGTTTGGCACATGATACCAGCACTAATTTCACTTAACCAGAAAAAAAAAAAGTGATTTAAAGGTTGGCTTTTTTTCTCCCCACAATGGTAGTAAACTTGTATCTGTAAGAGGTGTTCTTGGACACATAACTAGTGTTTATAGGTTTATCAGGGCAACAATAATGCACTGGTTGATATGTTGTAAAAGTTTATAACATCTTTTGATTAATCATTGCTATTTCCCTGTAAGGACAGGTGCATGCAAATAAATCCATTCAGGAGTTGAGCAATATAATATTGTAGCTCATATATTAAATCTTCACTTTTGACTTTTATTGTACTCACAATTTTGTCTTAATGCCAAAAATACCAGTTCTCAATTATATTAAGTTAGTGTTATACAGTTCTCTTATTTAAAAAAATAAGGTTGTGTTCAACCAGATTACTACCTGACACTGATAAATAGCAGTGAAGAGGTAGTTCCATGGTCAAGACTTACTACCAATTAACAATTAATCTACTGTCTCTAATGATACGTCTATAAACTCTGAGAGCATATTCATGTCAGATGAGGGCAAATTGCCCATGCCTGTGGGAGTTTAAGTCTGCAATTCAGAGACTTTTATATCAAGATCTAGGTACTTTTGTTACAGTAGCTTCTGTATCACAGTTTCAAAGAGATTAATAAGCAAGATGTTCTCTTTCAACAGGCAATGCTAACTTCAAGTTGCCTGGCATCCATTTCATCAGGTTTGGATCTTGCTCTGAAAGCAGAACACAAATGTGAGCAGTTTCTTTGGGGCTGTCTTACCTCCTGCTTCAGTTTTGATGTTGACCCAGATTAACGTAAGGTTCCAGTCAGTAAATTGGACACTTACAGCCTGTTTACTTCTGATACTTCCACAGTGTGGTGTGTATGAACATGCAAACCTGCAAACCTTCCTGATTTTTACTGATTCTGTGTGGGTCCTAAGCTAGATACTAAGCATTCTGATCATCTCATTTCAAATTTTTCCTAATTAGAAAAGTAGTATTCTCAGTAAAATCATATTCTTAGTGGAAGGATTGTAGTTCTATATGTCCTGTTGCTTCCTATGTGTATTGTGCAGTATAGAGTAGCCAGTTCTCTGTATAGGCCATATTATCAAATGATGGGATTGTTATTGTCTTTCCTGGTGGCTGAGTGATTCTACAGTTTCACACTGCAATAGTACTGTTTCCTTTGGAAATGTGTATGTGCTTACCTAATGGTTTATTTCTCTAGTATAAGTTTTTGTGAATGAATATACAGCACAACAGTTCTTCTGTCCCTAAAGATACTCAGCTTGAGAAACAGGTGTACTAAAGAATTATTCCCCTCTGACCTTTTTGCAGCTCATCATTTAATGGTGAGGTGGATGTTTACAAAAAGCAAAGAGGTCCCAAAGTTATCTTTAACACAAATGGGTAACTTTTTGTCAAACTTAGATTTTTTTAAAATCTATAAAATAATTTAATATATTTTAATATTTAAAAACATGAAAACTTGGAATGTCATACTTTAATAAAAGTTAGTTCAAAACCTGAATGGCTTTGTGATAAGATACAGTATTGTAGGGAATTCACCTTTCAGTGGCACTTGCTTCTAAAAGTAAAACGTTGCTATAATACAGCTTGAGCCCTGTTAAGAAAATATAATTTCATGAGTCACTAATTTACCTTTGATTTGGAGGTCTCATTATTTTTTTATATATATGTGGTAATAAGTTGTTAGTTATCTTTTGTTATTAATGTGCACAACTGAAACAGAGATGTTTGGGCCAGTGGCCTCTCTGTGTGTGGATGTGACACTCTGTAAATTGATTTCTACAACAGGATATGTGTTCAGAAGTGGCAAAGATATTTGTAGAAAGTGTCATTAAAAACTGATGTGAGTAGGTAGACTCTAGATTGCTTGAATGTTCCTGACGTTCTGCGTAGTACGGCAAAGCCATGTTCTGTTGGAAAGTAATGGAGAGGGATGTATAAGGATTTAGTGCTGAAGCAGATTGAAGTCTTAGGTTCTGGGATGTTACAATGGAGAATTTTTGGTTCCAAAAAGCTTAGAACTAGTTAGAATAATATGTAACCTTGTTCATAACAATGCAGTCTAGTATATTTTTTTTCCTTTATTTTCAGTGAACAAGTGAAGAATAGTACTTCTTGCTGTGAGGAACTTTCTACTGAAGAACAGTAGTTATATTCTGAATTGCACACAGTTAGTATATAGCCTGTATTTGTTAGCGTGTTTCAGCAAGTTTGCATCATACACTTAAATGCTCTAATGACAGCTTAAAACCTTTCAACAGTTAATTTGTGTCAGACTTCAAGATTAGATTACATGGTGGTGGTAACGGAATCTTTTATGAAATGACCCTGAAGCGTGTCATGGGGAGGAGAGGGTGGCATTGGTGCCTAGTCATATGTCAGCTTCACTGATGTCATCTACTGAAATGTCTGTAGTTAACAGAAAATAATGGAACTATGTCATGAATGGGCACTCTCTAAACTAAATCTGTCTCAAAGAAATAAGTTTCTTGGTGAAAAGTGTATTTCTTCCAGTGTCAAATTTTTGTCTGTGTATCCTATGGATTTATACAGTATTTATTATGTAGAAAGATGGCTTAAATGCATCTCTTGTCAAAAGCTGTTGTCTTTGGAGATGACTTTAATTCTCAAGTCATTCCAGTCTCCCCCAGAAAACTCTCATATGAGCAACAGAGGGGAGAGAGATAATAGCTTGCGTGTTTTTTTGTAACTGCGGAAGTCTTACAAAGCTTTCAGTAAAAATTCTTATTCAATCCTTGTGGATGCAGGTCATTCTCTAGAGGATTTGTTTCACCGACTAGTTGTTGGAGACGCTTGAAATAAGTGCTTTAATTATACTTTTTAAGGATACCTGTTTTTAGTCAGAGTAGCACTCTGAAATATAAGGAATATTTAAATATCCATTTTCTGAAAGACAGATTTTGCAGCTTTCCTAGCTTCAAAATTGTTAAGTTGAACTACATTGTTTCCCTTATCACATCTTGCTCCCTATATTGAGCTAACGGGGAAAAAAGGGCATTTGTGAAGCGAAGAGGGTGCAGTTGTATTACAGTTTTTCATCGTTCCCTTCAAGCATGACTGAGATCAGTGAAATTAAAGCCATTTGTTGCTCGACTAGATATTTTTTTCAGTTTTGCAATTTGGACTGCCCAGATTACTCTGATTGAAACATAATGGGTTTTGTGGGTTTTTTTAGTATTGAAAATGATCTGAGGAGAAGCTACTGGAGTGTTTTAAAAAAGTCAAGTCCTTATCTTACCATGCTCCTTACACTGGCTTGCTCAGCTGCTAGTTAGTATTTATGACATGGAATTCCAGGTTCATAATTACAAAAAATATTCATGGAAGACTCTTACTTCCCCGGTGGCTCTGCAGTTTTTCTTGTTCAGCCATCTGAACAAAGCCTTTTTATTAAAAAGAAAAGCCTGAGTAGTAGGGTGCTCTACCAGTTGAATGGTAGGTAGAAGGGTTAAGACATTGTCTATTAGTAAACTTCAATATGTGTGATATGGGAAATGCGCAGTGTTTAAAAAAATGAAGCTGCAGTAGTCATGCAAAAACATAGGTTGTGAATCATAGAGGATATAACTGGCTTAAATTGACTATTAATATTCTAAACAGAAGTGACTATTTTCTTTTGCCCCTTTAATATAAAACTATGTAAGACTCTTCACCTACCTCTTACCTTTCTTTTTAGATGAGTTGTTTTCTATTTGTTCCAAGGTGTCATGGAGTAATGTGATAAACACATTTCTGAATGTGCTAGCTGTTAATACTTATGGGAAGCTTTTTAATTAGGAAAAAAATAAATGCTATATGCAATAATACCTTTGGAAAAGGTCTGAATGTTTTATTTTATTGCTTAGGAATATATTGATGAGTCCTTTGTGATTGTATGCACCACCTCCCTCTCAAAAAACATGGAAATTTGGTTCCCAAAGCATTGTAGGTGCCAGTTCACTAGTTGCAGTGAAATTTAACAATTATTTTGAATATAGTTTTGGAGTTAAATATTTCAAAGGCTTTTGGCAGTTGGTACAGATTGGAGTATAACGTTTCAGGAAAGTGGGTTAAGCTCTTAGTTTGAGGGCACGGATTGCAGGCACTTGAATAAGTAAAATAAACCTAAACCCGGAGATACAAACACTTTAACAGACCATTATGATACAATTTTAAAAAGTTAACCGCAACCCGCTGCAGCACTAACTCGGTGTTTAACGGATGTGGTGGGGGCTGCGCCGGGGAAAGCCGCGGAGCTCGGCGTCCTCTTGCCGCTGCCGCCGCTTCGCCGGGCGCCAAGCACAGCCCCCTGGGGCCCTCCCGCCCTCGCCCCCGGGTGCCAAGCGGCGCTGCCCCAGGCCGAGTCGCTCAGTTCCGGTCCGCTCCCGCCTGAGGCGAGCTGTGCTCCGGGGCCGCCCTGCAGCGCGGCCTCCCGGGTCCAGCTCCAGGGGGCGGGATGAGGCCGGGCCCCGCCACCGCCCTCGCCTTTCCGCTTCCGGGCCACGGGGCGGCCGCAGAGGGGCCCCTACCTCTTCCGGCCGTTCGGAGCGGGTGAGGCTGGGGCCACTGGGGGCGGCTGACCCGGGTGGGAGCCGCGGGGCTGGGCCCGGCGGGGGGGCGCTGCCTCCGCGGCTCCCCTTTCGCGCCGCGCCGGCGGGGCTGGCCACCCGTGCGCTGCAGGCCGNGCGCAAGGCCGCTCGGTCCCCAGCGCTTACCTGAAATTCCCGTGACGGCTTTCTTCAGCGCGCTGCGGGGGGTCGGGGGTCGGTCTGGAAGCCGAACGGGCGGCGAACAAAGACGGCCCCATCCCGGCGCGCCGCTTCCGTGCCGAAGGCCCGTCGGTGTCGGCCGGGCAGCGATGCGGCTCCCTCATGCTGCCTTCCCCGGCGGCCCGGTTTTCCTGCCGGTCGTTAATGCTTTGTGGTCTTGAGCGCTCGTAGTTGTCGGTCAGTTCTGTTTGCTCTTGCTGTGCGTTGTACGTTAAAGGCTCCGTTATGTTTTTTAGATTTTTTTTTCCTAATCTTTTTTTTTTTTTTTTTTTTTTTTTTTTTTTTTTTTTTTTTTTTTTTTTTTTTTTTTTTAAATGAGAGCGAGGACGTAACAGGCGTCCAGAGTCGTGGATGATCAGGGAGGTGTCCAGTCCATCTCGGTAAACCATGGCATATCAGCTGTATAGGAACACCACGCTGGGGAACAGTCTCCAGGAGAGTCTGGATGAGCTCATACAGGTGCGGGGAGCGTTTAGGGTCTGGGCAATTAGCTTAATAAAACGAGAGGTTAGTTATTAAAACGGCTTTGTGGTTGCTGTATCGGGGTACTTATGGCCAACGTTTGGAAAACTTAACTGATTGAAATCAAAAGTTATTGGTACTCTATTCATGTGGGAAGTCCTTTTCTTAACATTCTAGATGAAGGAAAATGTTTTATGTAAGTGGCACAATCCCCTGTTGCGTGGCCCAGTAAATCAACAGCCAGATTAATCTGGAACACTGTAATCGATTTCCTGCTCTTCTGGTTGTTTCCAATAAATATTTATCAGAAGAAACCTTTGTGTAGCACAAAAAAAACATGTTAGCGCGTTGTTTCTTCTCTCAGAGTTAAAATAGGAAAAAGAAAGTAAACACAGGAACATAATACTCCTGTAAATTGTTCTTCTAGAGATCTGCTCCATGTAAACTTTGTTTTGATGCTTTCAATTTTTACTGCATTTTTGAGTTTACTTTGAAACAACTAAAAAAAATTTTTTTTTTTTCCTAACTACTTTAGTCACAGCAAATCACACCTCAGCTGGCCCTTCAGGTGCTACTTCAGTTTGATAAAGCTATAAATTCGGCACTGGCACAACGAGTCAGGAACAGAGTCAATTTCAGGGTAAGATAACAATATATAAAAGTTCTTCATGAGGTACAGTAACTAAACGTTGATGCAGAGTGTCGTTAAAAGCTGTGTGCTCTAAGGAAAAACAAAGGTCTGTTTTGACTCTGAAATAATGACTGTTTACAGATATATTCTGTATGCAATTGTAAGGCTTGTTATCTTTTTTTTCTGCCAGGGATCTTTTGAAAGAATGCAAAAATCAAACAGATTTGGTGGGCGGGTGAAAACAGAGGAAGGGGAAGAGGGAAATGCTTTGATGGGTAGCATTGCCATCCTCAGTGTCTTGCATATGGGGAGGGAGACTTTTGCGTCTCTTTGTTCTACCTAGCAGAAGTGAGATGAGGCCACATTTTCAGCCACATCTATAACGTGAAGAGAGACTAGAGAGTGGTATATCTACCCTTATGTAAGTCACTGAATCATTTTGTAGGTATCATAGAAAAATAAGTTTGGGATTTTTTCCCAGCCAGCCACCCTAATTAATGTCGGATAGCCAGCAAATTGTTAAATGTCAACTTGATTGCAATTTTGAGAGGAAAAAAAAAAAAAACAAACAGTTGTCCTGTTAACTTGTGTCCTAATACTTCCTCTACAGTCTTATGCAGAATGCGTTAATGAAGTGAGCTCTTAAGATTTTAGATTTTTAAATGATATAGATACATTAAAAAGAGCATAACTTCTTTTCTCTAAGACACTTAACTTGCTTTGTGTATGTAACACGGTATAGAAAACTGTTCAGACTGTTTAGTGGATAAATTAAAAAAATGTTACTTGGAGCTTAAGTTCAAGAGTATGAGTTTAAAATATGTGAAGATGAAGGCCAGAAGGTTTACATATCAACATCCTCAGTAATATATCAAACATGAGGGATGCCCCTTTATGTCACATAGGTCAGTTTTGTCATTTTTTAAACTATTGCTTTATTTAAACAACTGCAGAATTCACATCTTGTTATGATCACTGCTGTAACTGATTTTTCTTATGGCCTATGTTTTAAGAAATCTTTTCTGATACTGATCCTTCATACACGTTAGAAAAGTTATAAAACTTCTTAGCATACCTGTGAAGCTTCCCCTTGGATAGACTGTAACATCACTACATGGTCTTGAAAATTTCAGCCGCTGGAAGGCATTTAAACTACAGGTTTCCTCAGAATTGCTTGCTTGCCAAGTTTGCATGCATTCAGGTTCACAGTTGGCTTTATGGCAAACCTAGTTTTAGAAGGTACGTAGTTCAGTAGATAGTAAACATCATATTTTCTGTTACTTTTGGGATGCATGCTATAGAAAATGTCTCTTGTCTTTTCAAAGGGGTCTCTGAATACATACAGGTTCTGTGACAACGTATGGACATTTGTACTGAATGATGTTGAATTTAGGGAGGTCACTGAACTTGTGAAAGTGGATAAAGTGAAAATTGTAGCATGTGATGGAAAAAGTAAGTATGGAATATGATATAAATAAGCTGAGACACAAGACTTGATCATTTATAGAAAGTTTTGACCAAACATCTTATTAAAGTTAGGTTGATTGTATTATTCAGACAAAAGTAGGGCTCAGCACTCCCTTTTACATATGATGAGAAATGAAACAAAAGCAAGCTAAATGCTTCCCTAACTCATAAGCACTGAAGTAGGAATGTGTTAGAGACTGCTGTAGACCTGTTCTTGGGAAGGACATACTACTAGAGTGATTAGAAAGTCAGAAGTAATCTTAATTGAATTTCAATGTAGTGATTTTTCTAGTATTAACCTACTTGTTAGAGCAGCACCATATTTTACTGAATTCAAGGAGTGCTTCATCAGTTTGAGCAAGCAATTGTCTGAGAAAACTGTAAGCAATTGTTTGCTGGATTTGATAGGAGGGGACCCAAGCACATGAAAAGATTGTGTTAGCATTTGCAAATCATATTATAAGACTTATGTATTGCTCAACAGGCCCACTGTACGTACACTGCTTATGGGAGTTTATGTTCCGTATCTGCTTGACTGGATTACTTTTGTCAATGCTCCTTCAAATTCTTCACTGGAAAAAGTAATTTAGTGACTTGTGGCAAGTTGGTTTATAACTTCCAAAACCATCAGTGTGGCAGAATATCACTAAAGATGTGTGAGATGGTGCCACTTGTTTCATCCCCTGAGAGCAATGCTAAAAGGAAGAACTGAGAACGGAAAAGGCTTTATTTAAATATACCCTAGACCTCTGAAACAGCTTCTTCATGGCTTCCTGATCCTGGCACGATTACAGCGGTCACTTCAAGTTGTAGTTCCAGAGTTGACAGAATTTATTGTTTGCTCAACTTCTGGTATTAGCCAAGCATATAGTCTTACTCTGTTTATTTTTTGTGTGCTTATTACAGCTACTAGAGGAAACCTTACTTTACAAGTATTAATTGTTTTCACTCTTGATAAAGTATGCAGATAAGATTTAAAGAACTGGGTGATTTAAAGAACTGGGTGACTTAAAGTTGCTATTAACTTCACAGCCTTTTCTTCCCCACAAGCAGTTGACTTGCTAAAGGAACGTAGTAAACACTGACTTGTCTTTCTCCATATCCAAGTTATGTATTTTTTCCATAGCTCTAAGAACAAGAAAGCAGTAATGGTAGTAATACCAGAAATTGCACTGGTGTTAATTGGTGCTTCTGACAAAAGTTCAAAACAGAGAATTGCTCTCAGTTGTTTTATGAAGATCATGCTTGTTCTTGCATCTGTTTCACAATGCATAATAAACTATAGCCCACACTCCATAGGACCTTATGCTGCTGGATGTGCAAAACCCTTTCTCTTTAGTAGATCACGTGATTTAGTCAGATGTGCTTGTGGCTGACTGTAATATAGTGTTTGTGTATCACTACAAGTTGGAGCAAAGCTTCTTGTATTTTTAATGCCTTAATAGCAAACGATGTTTGTGCACAACCTTGAAGTTTTGTGCTGGCTCTTTTCAATGTTGCTAACTGAAGTGAAACAGCACAAGCAGTTCATACATCACATTGGTAACAGTGGAGGGAATTGGGTAGGTACAGAACATGTTCTAAAATGCTTGGGGAATGCTTTTGAGCTTGGGGGAGGTATCAGAGAATAGTATTGGTTCTCTTTAATTTATACTCAACTGTAGTGGGGGTACATATTACTCACACTTTCTTTTTTCTTTCCTAGACACTGGTTCCAATACTGCAGAATGAATAGAACTGTGGTTTGTCTGCAATATTTTCTGTTAACATGCAGCACTTTCTGGCAAGAAGCATGGAAAGGGACTGTGTTCATACTTAATTCTTGTGATGCAGATGTGACTTAATCCATACTAGAAAGCATCGCAGAGTGACAGCAGAAGAAATACCTGTAGCATTTCTTCAGTTCACTTTACAGGGCATGACTACAATGTTCCTTTTTTTTTTTTTTTTTTTTTTTTAATTATAAAAAAATTTTTTTTTTTTTTTTTTTAAAAAAATTTTTTTAAAAAAATTTT
>VYZW01060393.1:8673-40486 GCA_013401315.1 Balaeniceps rex
TTGCAGGCATCGTTATAGATAACGCCTTAACACGGAGTTTGCAATCTGCTCTAACATCCCTCACCACAACAAATCCAGAATGCACGTGCACAGACAGAGATGTAACCTGACCCTGTGCGAGGAACTAGGGGCCAGCAAGTGGGCTTATACTCCCTGAGTCCTTAACATTACACTTTTCATACATCTGTATTGTTGGCTATTTGCTTGTGATCAGCTAAGCTTTGGAAGAGCTGAGTTCACTATATTTGCTGGTAAACCGGGCTGTAGTAGCCTTTGGTATGCCCAAGAATCTTTGCCTGACCCACAGGAATGATGCAAGTGAGAACTTGGGTGCATGAGACCCCTCTAACAAGTTCAGGCTGCATCTGGATGTGAGAACATGCTTGCCTGTTGGGCAAGTTGGTATCTGAGAATGGGCTCAGACTCCCACTGCATTAGTAATTCAGACCAGGAGTTCTCAGCCAGTGGCTCATGAACTATTTTGGACTTACAGCCTATAGGAGGCAATTAAAAAAAAGAAGCCTACTGCTGCTGGGCTTATATTTGCTCCACAGAGGTCTGGTCAGCCCTGGAAGATTTGCAGGGGTGTAAAAATTTCTATGCAAAAAAAAAGAAAACCAGAAAAAAACCCCACACTTGATTTGCAAGCCTTACTTTTCAAAGGAGACTGCAATTTAAAAGGTACAGTCAGTCACAGGAAGACATTTGAACTCAATGCAGGGAGTTGTGAGAATGACGATTTAAGTAACTGGGAGGAAAAATTCTTTAGGTGAATCATATTAAATTCAATGGGAGCAAGTTCAGGCCCAAAACTAGAGAAGATTAAAGAAACTGTGTATTCTAATACATGTTCTGTGGAATAATATGTAGTTATCTATTAATCAGAGAAATACGAAGATTTTTTGGAAAGGATAATTTCAAATTAACAAAAGCCTTAAATACCCCAAAATTAATCAAGTGGAAGGAAAGACCTAGTTGTTTTTCTTGTGAATGACCAATGATAAATATGCAGTGCAGCCTGGTTTTGCATGGACCACAGCAGTTTTTCTTTCAGATGAAAACAGATTGTTGCTTTATTATGGTACTTTAGGTTAGTAATATTGGGAGATTTATGAGGAATCATTATGAACACAATTAAAACAATCCTATTATCCTTGATGTGCACTTTTGCCAGTTGTGATGTGTGTTTCATTCTCTGATGCATCTGCCTCTGAATACAAGAGGTTAGATTAGACCCCACAAGATTTAATTATACATATATCTGCCAAAGCAGAAAATAGAGCTTTCTAAACTGTTTTGAAGTGCATTATGTCATTTAAACCTTCATATGGTGCATAATAAATGGTGCATATTCCAGGTGAGTCAACCAGCATGTTTTTCCAGAGATAATAAGAGTGGTAAGGGGAAAATTAGGGCACAAACTTTTTAATAGTCTTTATAAAGGATGTATTTTAAAGATATAAACCTCATCAAAATCTGAAGAGCTTTTGTATTATTCATAAAGTGGTTTTGATTTTTTAGAGTTAGCCTCTTTTTTTCCAGGAGTGGCAAATATGCTTACAGATCAAATCAAATCAAATCAATCACAATTCTCTATATTCTGTATTCAAAAACTCCATAAGAAACTTGTGAAGACTTCCTTTTGTATACCACTGGATGACTAACTTTGTATTAATGTTTTGTACAAGCTTTAGAGTCTTAATCACTTTGCAGTTGGGATTTATAGGTGAATAACATTTCTCTGTATTGAAGGAAAAAAAGACTAAAATCTGTGGCCCAAATCCTACTATTAAAAAGGCAATAGTGGATTGTTACATTTGTAGATTTGAAGGATTTTTCTTTTTGCACATGTAGGATTAAATCCTGTTATATAATTTCTCATTAGTCAAGAGTTCAACAAATTGTCGGTATAAAATTCAATCAAAAAAAGCTTCTAGAAAAGAAAAAAGGATAGAGAGAAATTGCTGACTAATTACAGGAGAAAATTAATTATTTGTCTAGTTCAAAATGCCATAGCTGCAATTTCCATGGACACAGATTATTATGAAATGTAAATCAGCAAAGAATACATAAATATAAAGCAATTTTAGATCAAGTACTCCAGGAGATTAGTACTCCAGGTGTGGCCTCATTACTGGTGAGGAGTGCTGTGTCCAGTTCTGGGCTCCCCAGTTCAAGAGAGATATGGACATACTGGAGAGAGTCCAACAACGGGCCATGAAGATGATTACAGGACTGGAGTATTTCTTCTCTGAGGAAAGGCTGAGAGAGCTGAGACTGGTCAGCCTGGAGAAGAGAAGGCTCAGGGATATCTTATCAATGTATATAAATATCTGAAGGGAGGGTGCAAAGGGGATGGAGCCAGGCTCTCTTCAGCGATGCCCAGTGACAAGACAGGAGGCAATGGGCACACACTGAAACGCAGGAGGTGCCATCTGAACGTCAGGAAACACATTCTCACTGTGAGGCTGACCGAACACTGGCACAGGTTGCCCAGGGAGGTTGTCAATTGTCTCTCCTTGGAGATAGTCAAAAGTCAGTCCTGGACAACTGTCTCTAGGTGGCCTTGCTTGAGGAGGGGGGTTGGATCAGATGACCTCCTAAGGTCCCTTCTAACTTCAACCATTCTGTGATTCTGTGAAAAAAATCAAACATATACAATCTCTCAGTTTTTCTCACGTAGCTTCAGAGACCTGGGTTGCTTGGGGTTTTTTTTGCTAGATGAGTGGATACAGGTTTTGCCTTTCTACATCCTATTGCGCAATCTGCCCATGGAATGGTTGACCTTAAATCAGGGCATATGGGGAAGGAAAGGAATATGATAAATGTGAATTGACACTGTCTCTTCATGCACCCTCCCTAGGAATTTTAGTTATTAATGGACACAGAATTCAGTGCTGTCACATCATGACAAAACAAAAGCAGGACATAATTTTTCTTCCCACAATAAATTATTTCTTTAAAGCACAGTCATTTGGTATTTATGGATGCCATTTTCAGTTAATCTGGATCTAAAAGCCTAGGCAACATTCATTGCATGGTGTATCTTCTGGATACCACTTTTATAACAGGATTTCATGTAAATAAGATAAACAGAAGCAAAAGGAGCTTACTGCATATTAGTAATTATTAATTATTAGTATTATTTAGTCCAGTCATATTACTGCAAAATAATTCACTTCCCAAAACGTTTCTATCTTAACTAGAAGTAATCTGTCACAGTTGTGAGACAGCTCTAACTAGCATTACCTGCATATCATGACATGAAAGTGGCAAGGTGTACACCTCCTTTGCATTTTCTGGAGACCTGGGATAATGAGTAGGGAAGATGGAGCAGAGCTTGAATTTTCAAGAGTTGTAATTTTCCAGGACTTCTACCATAGTTCCTGGCAATTCTATTGAACAGCAGATCCAAAAACCTAGGCCCTCAGTAGCTATTGCAAATCTGTGTCACAAGCCATTTGCCAGATTGAAGGAAGCAAAAGCTACAAGCCCTGCTTCCCAGGGCTGGTTTGCTAACTGTTAGACTACAGTGCACACAGTTAAAACAGTGGAGAAAGCTTTTTCATGCACAGATTCTACAGCCAAGTTAAATAAAGGCATTTGCAGTTGACAGCAGGCCATAGGTGACTTGGCTGGTGGGGTTTCTTTCTTTCAAATTTGAATAAACTGGAAATGACTGTTGGAAAATCACTGTAAGCGTGAAATAAAAGCTACTCGTGATAGCAGTGATAGCTCAGTAATATTATAAATAAATAAGAAAGTTCTATCAAAAGACAAAGTAGCTTGCTTTTCATCAGAGACAAGTATCAGCCAGCAATTATATCACTAATTAGATCTACTTTAGTAAAAGAGAAGTAAAATGTAACTATTTAAACCTGGTACCTGTTATTTAAACCTTGTAAGGTTCCAGAACAGCCTTCTATTTATTTGTAAAATTAAACTGTGCAGAGTATAAAATAAAAAAGGTTTTGAGTGATTCATAGTTTTAAAATATACAGACTTGGTCTCCTCTTCCAAAAACCAATAGTCCCATTTGTTTTAGGTATGATCAGATAATGCCCTACCAGTTAAAATCTTTAATAGTAGAAAACTTGCACAGTTAAAATGTGGTGACATAAACCACTGTCTATGATCATGTAAATGCTTGCTTAGCATGTCGCTTCAGAGGAATTATTTTTCATATTTACTCTTATTTGCTTTTATCTTATTTGCCCAGTCACCATCTTAAGCTGTCACTGAGGAAAGGGTATAGTAAGAGATGCTTTTTCCATTAGATCTAGTATTATAAACTGATGCTGTCTACTCTCCAAAAGCCATGATTTCACCATCTGGGGAAATGAAATCTCTGTAAAGGGATGTGCACACCAGGTTTTCTTCTATTTTACTCCCTTAAAGTTATCTCAGGTCTCATCTTGGGGAAAACAAAAAGTTTAAGAAGATCACAACAAGAATTATATACAAGAAATAGAGAAACAAACAAGACAGAAGACTGTGGAAGTGCAAACAAAAATTAAAACTGATCTCCCCTGTTCCACAGCCATGGTTTAAAATCTTAAGGTTGTTTTTTTTTTGTAGATTAATCATTGTTGCGCAAAAGAAAACATACGGAATTGAACAAAATCTAGGCTATTTAGGTCCAATTCCTGGCTCCCATGCAAGCACCTAAGAGAAGCTGGCTCAAACCCAGGTGAAATGCTCTTGGGAATGCCTTTTGGTAGTGGAGTAATGCAGGGCTAAAGCAGAGGCATTCTCTTCTACGTTGATTTTGTCAGATTCAATTTATTACTCTTTTTGTCTTCATGTCTGTATGCAGTTGAACATCGCTGGTCTCTTTTACTTAACTTACTTAACTTCCTTTTTTTTTTTATCCTTCATTTCATTTTTGTGTAGACTGTAAGGTCAGACATTAATATAATGACTAGAAACAACATTGTTCTGTGCATATGTCAGGAGATCTATCAGTTCCTACAAAATATATTGTGTTACACTATTGATACCCTTAGGATAACAGTATCTATAAAAATTAGGAGTGGAAAACTATGGTTTTAAATTATTTATCCTAAATATAGGTCAAGGATTTGTAATTTTTTTTTTTTTTTCATTTTGTTGTAATCCAGCAGTTTCATCACTAGGGGTGCTGTAGCCATGAAGCTTCTCTCACATTCTGATAATTGTCTCTCAAAGTCAGGAGGGTACGAAATCACACCTAACAAAACTTGCACAGCCACAGCATCTTACAGGATACACAGTGGTATAAATAGATAAACCTGCATATGTAGTGTTATAAATAGAAACAGTGCCATGGTATAAACACCACTGGTATATTAACCAGTACTAGTTGGTAGCAATGTACAGAGTCCCACAGGATTTCATGTCATACAGGACATTTAGAAGTGTATACAGAGAGCATGCAGTTTTCCAGGAGACAGTGAAGAAGGAGACCTCCCAGTGGCTTGTGGATACCACCTGTCTTTTGGCAGTTTTAATAAGAATTATGATTATCATTGATGATTGATAATTCTCTAAATTCTATATTAGTTAGGGTAGTGCACGTTATTCTCATTTACACAAAAATATAATATTCAGCAATGTTTTCAGCTTGCTTTATAAACTGGTAATTGTTGACAAAGGTGTCATTTTAGAGTTGATCGAGTTTTCTGCAGAGAAGGATATGGAGTTTTTTCTCTGGGTAGATTCTGGAACTTTTGCATGAAATGCATTCAATCCTCATTTTCAAAACCCAAAGCTAATTCTTCAAGCCTGGGAGATACTTCTTTGACATTTGGCAGGGGAAAGGATTAATAATCCCTTGAGATCCATTCTGACCTACTTTTTCATGATTCTTTGGTTGGTCTATTACTCTTCCGATTGAATCAGAAGTTCAGTTTTGAAGCTCCTTTGGATCCACTCCACTTATGGAATCATAGTCAGGATACCAGATTAAGGCCAGGTTGGAAAATCCTGTTGAGACAAGAGGTTGATGTTTTAGTGGCCTTGCTTCTGTATGTTTCACATACTTTCTGTATAATCCTGTATTTTGGTAAATTCTGTCTCAGATGAAGTATTTACTGTATGACTCAGAAAAAATGTTTGAGAAGAGTTTCATCCTGTAACAGTAGCTCACATTGGGACAGGTCTCTGAAATATCTTGCGTTCTGAGGCCTTGAATTTCTTTCTGGTTATTACTTTCCTGCTGTAATTATTAATGTATAATTTATCTACCAGAAATTTCAGGGAACTGGATTCTTTGTGTTTCTTTGAAAGGAGTAAGAAAGGTTATTTAAATTCTATTCATTTTTATTTTTGCCTTTTTACTCTGGGGTGGTGGCTTGCAAACATCTGAATACTGGTTTATCCCTTGAGCTCAGGCTGCCTATCACTAATCAGTTTTGCTTTCAACTAGAAACATCTCTTCTGAAACAGGTTGCAGTTAATTGATGGGCTCAGTTACAGATGAAGTGATTGAATACTGGCTTATGATAACTACCTCAGGTGAGAGTAGAATTTGCTCTGCCTAAAATTCACTTTCTTCTTGTGTGTCATTTAGTACTGCAATATCCATGCTCTTAATATTAATTTAAATCTTCTGCACATTGAATTTCATTAAGTCTACCATGTACGCATCAGAAGGATCTCCACAGTACCCTAACCTGCTGGTTATGACCAGTCAGCCCCTGAAGCTGTACATTCCCTGCTGTTCTATGATCATGATGTTCTACAGAAACAGTGTGATGAAGTAAGTCTTGTTTCTTCAGGAAATTAGGCTAAAATACTAGTTTTTTTGAACCATTGTAATATAGTGCATAAACACTATTCTATAAACACTGTGTTTCTTTCTCCTTTAGCAAATATCACTATTGGTATATTGTAGTATTAAAAATGCAAAGTTAAGACACATGAAGTCAGATTATTGAAGTGTTTTTCCACTCTGGAAGTGATTTTTTGCTGAAGTGCATTAGAAATTCATGTTACCTCTTGTCTTTGTTGTCCAACTGCCAGTTTGCCACTAATTTATCTGAGCAGCAACATCTCTATTGTTTTGCTCTGTGAACAGAGGTGCAGAAATCATAACAGTCTGCCTTCCAAAATTTTAAGAAGTAGTTAATAGGTTGGCTAAATTCTTCCTTACAGCTTTTCTATTAGGAGTTTTGAGGGTTTCATGGAATAAGCAGCAGCAAGGCAGATTGCATTACAATGTTGAACATGCGTTCTTTCATTAAGAGAAGAAAGGCTGAGAAAGGACTAAGACTAAGAAAGGCTGAGGAGCTCTCATGTCCTGACATTTCCACTAAATGTATCAGTTTTTATGGAAAACTGCTGGCACCTTATACTATACACTATACGGAAAGAAGAAGAATATAGAAGTAAGATTAGGAAACAACTTTTTCTAGGCATATTTCAGTAAACAATATTAGTAAAATATGAATTAGAGTTAGTACAGGATAAACACTAAATTGTGAGTTTTTCACATATCTCTAATTTAAGGTAAGTCTGAATATGACATAAAATAATTTAGAAATTTTCTTCAAGGAAGTTTCCATAAATCCAAATAAAAATATTTGAACTTCAGAGAGTGGAATTCTTAGAACTGCCTACAAGATTGATTCATTATGGTTTTAGAAAATTTCATGGTAATGTCCTTTCCTCACAGTAAAAGTTAGGGATCACAGAGGTAGACAAGATGCTTGAAGACTGAACAAAAGGGCAGTTTGGACGTTATTTTATCTAAACCAGTTACCCATTCACCTTGACTTTAGACAAAACTGTGCCTAATAGCTAGAGTCACAGCTGATGTAGTGTGATATAATCCTAACCTGTTTTCCTTCAGCTGAGACTCCAGCTCTGAAATTGTAGAGTTCAAGGCAATTTCTATTACCACCCCAATTTTATTCATTGCCTGGAGGTTTTAATGCTCTGCTTGCAGACATTTAATACAGGTTGAATCTGAATGTTATTTTATTAATGGAGAGTCATTGTTTTAAATGAGTCATACATTGAAACTATCTGCCAGGAGTCCAAGTATTAATTAAAAAGAATATGTTAAAGTCAGTGGCAGAAAAATACCATAATGATGAACAATCATTAAAGGATAAGATCCTTTTCTGGCAGAAGATACATTCCTTGGATTTTCATGTCAATGCCTAAAGCAGCAAGAGCTGCCGCAGTTAGCTGTTGGCAATTTAATCTCAAATTGCAGGAGGCTTGCCAGACAGAATTTCTAAAACTTCAGGATTCAGAGACTTTGTATTGCATATGCGTGTAAATTAAACCTATTGGAACTTTTTACCAAATCTTAATTGTAGAAAATTCAGGAAAAGGCAACATCGTTTATTTGCCCTACAAGTTAGGATGGTAAAACTATCATTTTGAAATGAAAATCCTTTAATGAATATTTATCACCATATCCTCCCCTCACAGACCCCAAAATTGCTTTAGCATTCCTTGGCACCAAGCATCTCCCTTATTTTAGTAGATGATCATATTCTCATGTCAAAACAACTTGAGGAAGAAAGAACAGTATGTCCTATGGAGTCTGTCAAACCCAGTTCCAACAATTCAAACTGTGACAATCTTATATTATGCTTCTTAAAATAGGTGCTTCTTAGTACAAGTTATTTCCCGTTAGACTATGGAGAGGGACTTCTCAATCATTTTCTACGTAGTTGTGAGTACCATCATTGAATTAATCTGCCATATCTGCCTGAAGGCTTCCTAACGATACCTAGATCCTAATTCTGGAGCTGTATAAATAAGTCATCAAATATTTGAGTTACTATAGATATGCCTTGTTTATGAAGGATCAAGTTCTCTTTCCATTTAACAGCATATCTCGCCTTCATGGGATAAAAGCCACTGTCTCTATCGACAGTGGTAAAGGCCATTGCAGGCTGTTAGGTAGAAATAGAAGATGAAGGGTGCAGTTCAAGACCCAACATTTCCTTTGAGTAGTTTATTTTATTTTGCAGTTGAATATTGTTCAATAGGAATCTGAGTGTATCCTATTCAGATTGTATTACTAGGATGTTACAACAATTTAGAGAGCATCCATTTTGCAGAAGATTATAAGTAGTGGGGTCAGTCATCCAGATAATGATGTAACTTCTCACCTTACCTCACGTACACCAGCATTCCCACACTTCCTTCTGAGGCTTTTGAAAATAATCATTTGCTCTGAAAAAAAACCTGTTCTGAAGAAGATAGAAAGTTACATCATTTTGTCCTTTGAGATTAACTCAGTTTACAAACAGTGACCTCAGCCTGCTAAGCTCTAGGACATTGTGGGAGTTAAGGTAGCTCAGATGAACTGATAAAAAAAGTTAGCTTTTACACCTTTCCTATATCATCACTGGTGATAAGGACTCTGTCAAAAAATTTTAGATGGCAGCATCGTTCATGATGGATTACCACTTAGGTAACATACCTGTTGCTATCTTGACTTTGGAAGCTCAATAAAAGTGAAAGGCTCCTTCATATGATAGAGTGAAGGACAGATCTAATGCATACAGGCAGTCTGACTTTAAGAAGCTCACTTTTCTGTAAGGACCTCAGGGTCTTGCCGGGCAGCAAAGTGCACTTGAGCCACCAGTGTGCCCTGACAGCAGAGATGGCCAACAGCATCCGGGGCTGTATTTACAGGAGGGGAAATGGGAGAGCAAGGGAAGTGAATAACCCTTCCACTCAGAGCACTTGTTAGACCATATCTAGACCCTGAATCCAGTTCTGGATCCCCAATACAGGAAAGATGGATAAACTACAGCAAGTTCAGCACAAAGCCACCAAGAGCTGAGGTGACTAGGCTTGTTCAACCTGGAGAAGGTACAGCGTTTGAGGGACCTAACAGCAGCCTGCCAGTACCTACGAGGAAGTTGTTAAGAAAATGGAGACAGCCTGTATGTTCAGTGGTGCATGAGGGCGGGATAAGAAAGAAAGGACATCAAGTTGAAGCAAGAGAGGTTCAGACTGAATATAAGGAGAAATCATGAGAGTAGTCAAGCAGTGGAGCAACTTGCCCAGAGAGCTTGAGCTGTCTCCAGCCTTGGAGGTTTTTGAGACTCGAGTGAACAGGGCCCTGAGTAACCTGGTCTGACCTAAAGCTGACTGTCATGGCTTATCCCCAGCCAGCAACAAAGCACCACACAGCCGCTCGCTCACCTCCCCCCCGGTGGGATGGGGGAGAGAATCGGAAGGGTAAAAAGAAGAAAACTCATGGGTTGAGATAAGAACAGTTTAATAATTGAAATAAAATAATAATAACAATAACAACAGCAATACCACAACAACAACAACAACAACAATAATAATAATAATGATAATAATAATAATAAAATGGTGAAAAAGAAAACAACAAGAAGAGGAACAAAACCCAGGCCACAATTGATATCGCTAATGCATTTTTCTCAATCCCTTTGGTGGCAGAGTGCAGGCCACAGTTTGCTTTCACTTGGAGTGAAAATGTAATGTAAAATGAGAAATTACATCAATGCCCTAATTAACCATTCTGTGTCCAGAAAACTTGTGATACCTGGTTTTGTTATTGTTCCTAGGACCAGTTTAGAGAAAGGGAGAGGAAAGATATTTTGTTTACAAAATACCCTAATTATAACTTTATTTTTCATGAGAAACAATTTCAAGGTCAGACTTGGAACCTTCACCCTTCCTCCACCTAACCACAGTCTTCCTCCTTACGGTGAGTTAACTCCTCTGAGGAGGACTGTCAGACCCAGAATTAGTCATAATAATAGTTAACCATTGCTTTAATATGGAAATGTCCAGCTCAATAGGAACTGCTATTGATGCCTCAGTAGGAACTGCTGTGTCTTCATGACAAACCAAATGCACATGGAGAATTATCCTCATCCATCAAAGTGCATAGCAAGATTAGAGAATATCCCATTTATAATCCATATCACATATACCTTCTGTCTTTAGGAAGGAAACTGACAGACACTGAGTGAGATTATGTGGGGCTTTTTTGTTTGTTTTTTCCTTTTTTTTAATAGGCAGTTTAAGGAATTTTATAGCTCAGCTGACTGGTAATATGATAAAGAGATTTCATTCTAGAGGTGACAAATCAAATAAAGAATTTACTGCTTGAGAAATGGTTTTAAGTGAAAAATATTTCAAGCAAACTGAATACTTTGCACACTTAATTTTGGTTGGTTTTGTTGTTGTTGTCTTAGTTCTGTTGTCTTGCAATTCCTACTTCATCTGTATGTTTTAAGCTTTTCTTCAAGGGTAAAACAGGAAAGTGTAAAAGTATATATGACAAAATGTACTTTTCTGCCAATACTTTTCAAAGTTTTTCTCAAAAGCAGCAAATAGTTTTTGCAGAACTTGCTGTGTTTCTCTTGAAAAAAGCCTTCAAATATTCAATGAGATGCTTAAAAGGAAATACGATTATTAGAGTGTTTTTTCATCTTTTTTTTGTCCTTAAAGCAGTTATGCAGTCTCTTGCCAGCTAGCTATTTCATGCTCTATGTTGTCATCCTCTACAGTGGAAGTTTCATACTCCTCTCTAAAGGAACATGTTCGTGCAAGAAGATAGTCTTCTCTTGTCTGATTGCCGGCATACTGTATGCAGAAGATGATAAAATGCAGTTAACATTGGTGACTGAATTGTCACCCTGTCAATGGTCTGTTCAGGTTAGGATTAGGACATATTGCCTGTTGGAAGGTGTGGTGGAAATTCATAATTCCATTATCCTGTTTTGTGCCTGGTTCCTCTGTACATAAGAAACACTGGAAGAAAAGTGTAGGTGAGCAAATTCTTGTCACCTTTTCTTTCTGAAAAGTTTACATGGTAGATGGGAAGACAAGGCTGTTTACAGAAAGGTCCTTGGCAAAAAACCATGGCAGACTCAATTTTTTTCTTCTGGAGTTATGTTGTTATGTATTTTGCTATATTTTCATAGTAAAATGATGGTATTGACTTTTTGAGATTGCTTAGAGCTTTTTCTTTGGCTTTGCGGGGGTGGTGGTATATGTGTGGCGAAGACCATAGCAAACTAGGACATAATTTAATCTGGAAACAAAATGGATTATACAGGATTATCAAATCCTGTGTTGCAAAATCTAGTTAATTGCATAGGTGAAAACACATAACTAAGTAGAAATTCAGGTGGCATCTTTTTCTCTTTCGCTTTCCCTATTCATCAAAGGAATTACTATTAGACAATCATTTAAAAGGTTGATAAACTTTTTTTTTCCTTCTCTTTTTGTGTTTACAATAACTTGAAAATAGTTTTCAGTTTTCTTGAATTGATTCCATAGGGAAAATTATCTGCCAGGTAATTTATTTGGATAATCTTTTAAGTCCATTGTGAAACAAGTTGATTGCAAATATTCTCCAGAAAGATGGGAAGTTATGATCTATTTGTATTAGCTACACTAGTCACATACTTCCGTTTCCTGATAATATGAGACTAGATCATTGAAATTGGTTTCCAGAGGAATGTTTCTGATTACAAAATTGAAACCAACATCCCAACAGTATTCTGAAAAAAATTCCTAAAATCTACTGTGCATATCCTGTTATCAGTCTTGTTTGCTACAGTACCGGCACGTTGTGGAAAAAAAGGTGATTTAAAAAAAATAGGGTTTTTTTCCCAGTGCATACCTAGCAGATGTTAAAGACACATTTTGTGAGTAGATTTAGGTTGGGAACAGTAAAGGAAGGATACAAGCATAGGAACATACCACCATGTGTATGGATGTTCCGATTTGGTAGGTCATTAGGATGTAATTCTGGCAACAGCATGCTTCTATACAGTTCCATAATTATCGCGGAAAGTCTTACAATGGATAAAGGCAGCTATTCTAGGATTGCCCATTGCATGTAGTGAAGAGATGTGGTATGCAAATAAAGGCTACGCACTGAAGAGGAAGCAGAGGATGGATTAACCATAAGCCAAGCCTTTACATTTTTTGGTGGGATGATTTTATCTCTGTAGATGCCAATAAAAAGCAGTCATGGCACTCAAGAGAATAACGTAAGTTCAGCACTTGTGGCCTTCCCAAAGGGAGCAAGGAAAGCAGGGTGCTTTTACCATGTCCCATAATGTCAGCCTGTCCAAGGCTTTGTCCACTGATGAGGGCAATATAACTGCAACGTGAAGAAGGTTGGACAAGCTAGCTTTGTTTGAGTAACTTGGATAAAAGTAGCAATGAAGACATGACGGCACAGGTTCTAGTCACCCAAGTAAATGCTCAAGCAAATGTGTATAATGAGTGCTGAAGTCCATGCCTTGTCATCAGTTCTACTGTTATCCTACCCAGGTAGAAAAAAGCTAGTTCAAAATTACCATAACTGTGCATAACTGTAGACATAGCCACATCCAAATGCAGCAACTTTAGTAGAACGTAATGAAATACAATGAAATTGGTTATTTTCTTGTTATTCTTGGTTCCATAATAATTGTAGAAGTTAATATTTGGACAAATGAGAGCACCAGCAATTCTGAGACTTTATCAGGATAAGTTCTTGTGCCAAGGACTCTGTAGACAGTGAAATTTAAGGATACCTCAGCAGACATATTCTCAGACTAAATTTCCTATGCCTATTCATACAGAACATTTCAAAATGCCTTTAGAATGCTAGACCTTACTGTGAATAACAGTCAAATGTTTTCCTATTGACTCAATTTGTTAGCTTTTAATTCATTTGTGTATCTGTGACAAAAGAAAAAAGTAGGGAAGAAATAACTGGCAGAAAAATAATATGTTCATTTTCTCAGGATTTGGTTTTCTCACTTCATCTGTTAGAGAAAAGGAAGTACCTTAGCATCATGTAGTAAGGATATGTTAATTTTTTGATCTCACTTAAGTCTATCTGAGACACAAATTATCTAAAAATATGTAGGACTTCTTGAAGGATTGTATTATGAATGTTAGATTCTTCATAAGATGTAGACAAAATCCAGTGTTGCAGACTATAGAAATCCAGTATGTAATAATTTTCTCAACTGAAAATCCCAAACTTTACTACTTCTATACGGATGACAAGAATCAGCAGCTTTTCCTTTTGATTTGATGATGAAACTGTCTGAAAATTTTCAAGTGACACAAAACCAGGTAAATGAGTCTTGAAATCTGTTGGGCCATGGCACGCTGTGATATCTTTATCAAAGAATGTATAGACCTCACACTCATCCCGTGATTCATTCTAACAGCATTATACCTTACCGCCTTTAAACCACCTAAAATTTTCAGTCGGGTAATGTGACAAACTACTCAGAAACAAAAACAAAGTAAAAAAATGTGATTAACATTTAGCACCTGAAATAATTTTTACTTTGAGAGATAAAACAAAAGCTAAAAGTTGACTTATCTAAAATTGACAGATGCATTTTCTCATAAATTAAACATGACCAGATTTTGACACACTCATATGTTTTCTACTGTAGTGATGGACAGAAAGCTTTGAAGTTAATGGGCATTATACTCTTTCCACAAAGAGCTGGGTAGATGGTAGTGCTTAAAAATCTCTTGTCAAAGTCTTTTTATCTTTAAGGAGAGCTTTTCTTTATGTGAAAAAATAATGCAGGACCTCAGGCCTCACTTATGCTCTTAAGTGGAGCTGAAATGACAACCTAGTACCTGTCCCTCTGACAGGGGACAGATTCATACCGCCGTAACAGCTTCCCATAGATAATGGTCTGCTAATCTTCAGAATGAGAGCTTTTTTTCTGTGAAGAGCTTCATTTTTCTAGCTGAAACAGAGATTATTGACATTCCATGTTTAAATCTCTATTTGAACAGCAGTTGTACACTACAATCAGTACTTTGAATTGAGGCAAAGAATGTCAAAATCTTGGCCAGTTAATGAAATTTGAATTAGCTGCTTTGAACGTGCATTTGAATGTGATATGTTCTAAGGTTTCCTGTGCCTCTCAGCATTTGCTCACAGCTAGTCAGATCTCCTTTTTTTTTTTTTGCCCCTGAAATTCTTTTTCAATTCATCCATGGTTATAATGTGTTGAAATTGACTCCTTTTTCAGTTGGGAATGCAAAAGCAGAAGGAATGCATTGTATCTTTGCTGAAGAAATGAGTAAGAATTTCAGAACTTGGCCCAGAGACTGGTCTGCAGCCTGTGGACTTATGGGAGGAAAATGCTTAAATGTCATGGGAGACTTTTTATCGTTATTTGAAGTCCTTTTTAGCCAGAGACACATATGTCCTAACATCTGTAGCATAAAATAAGAAAGGTCAAATTTTCAGTCAGTTTTATTGGAACCTCCTGTATGGATTGCACGTCTCTGTAGGAAAATTCCAAGGCTTTTATTAGTGGCAATTACTCTAGTATACATTTTATAAGATAATTTTTCATCACTGCAGTTTACAAACAATTATATATGTGTTACAACTATAATCGAGGTAAAATAAAGATGTACTATTTAGTTTTCAATGACCAACACATTTACTATACATCATATCAAAAAAAACCAGGAGAAAACAACATTCTGCTTATGAAAAACCTTCACTTGCAGAGGCAGAACCATCAGGTCTCAAAGGCAATGCTGTTGCTAATGAAACAAAAGTATGCAAGAATAATTTTCCCTATGAGAGAGAGGCCCAAGAAATGGGAACAACTGTAGAGAAAATGGCTACCAGCTACAGATGATAAAAGACACTTCAAGCAACATATGCCAGAAAGAAAAGAAGAAACTTGCTAGTAGACACAGGGTGGGCAAATCAGAAGGAAACGCATCATTCCAGCATAGCCTTTAGATATGTCTCACAAATTTCAGTCAGCTGTAATTGTTATTTAAGGGTAGATGTTTTCCACTTATTAGTCTCTCTCCCATTTTCTTTGGATTGATCTTTAGCCAGTTTTCTCCAACTCACACTCATTTCAGGCAGGTCTGAAGATCAAAAGCTTTTTCTTTATCAGCTAAAGAGAGATGATTCTCACTATGTTCGTGAAGTCTCAGTCATTTCTCAGTCTTCCCAATAGTTTTGCAATACACCCTGCAATAAAATTAGCTAATCAATGGAATGTACATGTAGTGGATGTAGTCATTTATAAAGACTGTGGAGTTAGACATAACTGGACAGTTCTGTCCGGCAGTGTCTAAGGTGATGCAATGCGCTCACTGAAGAGGGATCAAATATGCTTGAGCAAGTTCTCAGTGAATCAAAATAATCTTTTCCTGATTAGGCCAAAAGGAAATCTGACTGAACAAACATCTGGATTTTAGGTTCCTGGCTGTACCTCCTCAACATCCTCATACAAAGAGAAAAAAAAGAGGTGATAATTGGTAAGGCTGGCAATTTTATGGGATATCTTCTGAAGGATGGGCTAATCAACTACTCATTTGAGGTTATCTGTCCACTGATCTCCTGCTGACAGGCAGTAAAAATCATGGTTGCCAAATACTTTTAAAGCACAGATCACTCTCTGGATGCCAAGCCTGCAAGGCCTGTTATTTTGATGCAGCTTGCTGGATGTAGAAGGCCTGATTTGGAAATCGTTCTCTTTGATAGATGTTGTTTTCCCCTTCGGCTTCCTAGGAAAGTGAAGCAAGTAATAAACATAATAAAGTCACAGCACTTAGAGGTAAGCTTTCAAACCAGTCCAAGAAAAATATTATTTATATAAAATAATTCTGAACCAAAACCAGAATTGTCTCCTTTGACAGATACGTAATTGTAACCCATAGCATTCTCTTCTGACCAAACATCATACGAATTTTATATTTTCGCATTTACTTCCCATACATTTTGGGAAAGATAACGTGCCTGGTTTTAAACAGTGAATGTTTTAAATCCAACGCAATCACTAAGATAGATTTAATGGTCAGTTCTGATTAACTGCATCTGTCACTTCTGGAGCGTTTGGGAAACAGAGATAGACCACAGATGTGGCAATGTTTTGTAAAATCTTGGAGTGTCTTTGAGCATATCTATCACAGCATTGTTTGAAGTTTGAGACTTCTAAATCCTTCCTTTACCTCATGTGCAATATTTAGGAAATTGATTGTTAGGTATTTTTCTGTTTAGAGTGCCAGAGTTAGAATTTAATGTAAACTTTGAAGATTACAAAGGTTGATTCATTTTATTTGCCACATTTGAGCAGATTTAGTATGGTAGGGTTTGGGGTTTTTTTGGTAATGCTGCTAATTTATATTTACTATGACCTAATTTTTAAAACTCTCTTGCGCAAGTCAATTCAAGCAATGTGACCTAAAAGCATAATCTCTTCTGAAATCGTGGGTCAATCCAAACAAGTGGCTGCCTGTAACACTAATTTTTCGGGCTACAGATTGCAGGCACAGACTTAAATTACGAGAAAAATCTACTTGTTCTTCTTTGGTTTACTTCAAAACTAGAGCTGAGGAAAACATACCTGCCTTAGACTGCCTATATAATCTTCCTCTTTATGACTCCAGTTCAGCTAAAACTCAGGACCATGCTTACATTAAACACAAAGGCAGAACCTTTGAGCTCAGAGTTATAACTCCAGTACTTAAAATGAAGCCACTTTTTAAAGAGGCATGTGGCTTAAGGGACTAGAGCACAAACAAAAATGAGGTAGATTATTTCCCTTCTAAAACCAGCTACACTAAGAAAACCTGGACAATATGTGTAATTTTCTCTCCTCTGAAAATTCAGTCTGGCATGCAATTTATTTTTTGTTGGAACAATAGGCGCCACTTGCTGTGCTGTTGGAGAGAACATTGTATTGCTCGTGATGAACAACCTACCCTTATTTTCTTGCTTGAGCCACACAGGTGACTGGTGATTCAGGATCACAGGATAATTCCTATTGGAAAGGATCTCAGGGGATCTCTAGTCCAACCTCCTGCACTGACAGGGTCAGCTATGGGTCAAACCACGTTACTCAGGGCTTTCTCCAATTGGGTGTTGAAAAACTCCAAAGCTGGAGATGGCATAACCTCTTTGAACCAGGTGTTCCTCTGCTTGACTGCTCTCATGATGTCTCCTTATATTCAGTCTGGACCTCTTCTTCTTTCAACTCAATGTCCATGCTCTTGTTCACTGCCTTGTGCAACACTGAGCAGCTTGGCTCCAATTTCTTAATAATCTCCCTGTAGGTACTGGCAAGGCTGCTGTTAGATGTCCCCGAAGCTATCTGTTCTCCAGACCAAACAAGTCCAGCTCCCTCAGCTCTCCTCATAGGCTAAGTGCTCCAGCCCTTAACCATCTTGATATCTCTCTGCTGAACTTGCTGCATTTTATCAATTTCTTTCCTGTACTGTGGGAGTCCAGAACTGGACATGGGATCTACATGTGGTCTAACAAGAGTTGAGTAGAAGGGGTAATCACTTTCCTCACTCTCCTGGCTCTACTCCTGTGAATTACAGCCCTGGTGCTTTTGGCCTTCTTTGGTGCTGGACGACACTGCTGGCTCATGTGCACCTTGCCCCTGCCCATCCGCCAGGACCACCAGGTCCTTCTCAGCAGAGCTGCTTCCAAGCCATTTGGTTCCCAGAGTGCATGGGTGCTAGGGATCTTCCTTCCCAGGTGCAGGACGCTGCATTTATCCTTGTTGAATTTCATAAAATTCCTGTCAGCCTATTCCTCCAACCTGCCGAGGTTTCTCTGAATGGCAGCCCTGCCCTCAAGTGTCTTTTCTCCCCAATTTGATGCCACTTGCAAACTTGATTGAAGGTGGACTCTTTCACGTGCAGCTTGTTGATAAAGATGCTAAACAGTACAGGTCCCAGGATAGACCTCTTGCACTTCTAACTGGCCCAGTAACCACTACCATTGAGCCCAATTATCCAGTTTTTAACCTATCTAGTTATCCGTTTATCCAGACTGTAACATCCTAATTAGGATGCAAGACTCTCACCTGTGCAGAGTCTCTGTGAAGATCTCAATCTTTTTCTGAAGTGCCCTGGTGTTGCACAATTTCCACAGCTATTCACAGAGTTCCTTGACTTGGCAACACAGCTCCTCAGCCAGGGCATGCCTCCTGCAAGCAAGGACATCTTGCCTGCCTCAGCCTTCGCCCCAGGCACTGCCAGCAGCCTGGAGAGCTGTGTTGTCCTTCTGGAGCTCTGTCTGAATCTGCTCACTGCTGAGCCAGGGTAGTTGTTCCAGTCATAGTCCTCTCCCTAGAATATGATGAATGGGTGTTTGACCCTCCCTAACAATGAATCAGCTGAAGACAAAAGCTCAAAGCTTTTGACAGAGGCTGTTAGAAACTGATAATGTTTGCTAGAAGCAAAAGGCTTTAGTAGTTACCCTTTCCCAGCAGCAGCAGACTAGAATTAATTCAAGGAGAGTCATACTATGTTGTTAATTATATAACCTCACTAATACTGGAACCATTTTCTTTCTCTGAATCACCTCCAAAAACCATCAAAAACATGTACCAAGTGATGTTAGGGGAAGCAATGTTGATGATTCTGTAGGGGAAAATCCTTACACTTGAACCAATTCTGAGTCAATGTCCATAACACCCCTTCAGGAACTGACTCTATTTACTAATTTCACAGAAGGCTACCTGGAGAAGAAAAAAGGTGAGTAGTTTTATGCTGGATGAATTTAATCTGTTCAGTGAAGAGTCTCAATAAGCAACAGAGCAAAAGGACCCATGAGGATCCTCCATGAGAAATGAAGAAGGAAAAGGAAAGGAGCAGTGATAAATGAAGTAAGGGAACGTGACTTCTTAATTTGGCCATGGACAGCTTTTGTAACCTCTTTCAAGCTTGTGTAATTTCATTTTGGGTGGTACGAAATTGCAGTGTGTCAATGGCTCTGCAGCAACTGCCCACTCCTGTCCCAACACAAGGACATGTTCCTTTATTCCTGTCATGAGCTAGGTTGTATGGGATTATATTGACAGGCAGTTTTCAATTGTCTGTTAACCAGTGCCCTACGTCTGTGACCTACAAGCAAGGTCACAGTCTAGTTTATCCTTGTCACTTGTTATCTGCCCAGACTCTCAGACACTTAATAGTTGAACATGACTATCAAAGTGTTGACTCTGACCTTCACTGGACCAAATGGAGAAAGTAATGCTATAGCTATCTTTAATTAAAACTGAGAAGTGCATATTTGAGTTTAACCCTAAAACCACTTGTAAGATCTTAATATTTTCTAATTTCTGATAACATTTATGATGCTAAAGCCATGTAACTTGATGTTAATTTCCATCACATCTCATGAACACAGTTATGACAAACATTTCCTCTTCCTGTTTCCTGTGAGAAGTGTGATATGCTCATTGCATAAGTAACAAACCAATGAATATGTGATGGATATAAAAAGACACTTAATATGATATTTAAAATCAATGTATGATAGTAACTAGAAATTATAACTTCTAAATGGTGACCAGTAAGCATTGAGTTTCTTGCAGGACTTTCAGCACTGGGGAGATTCTTGATAAATACTTCAGTAATCAGGGTAATAATTTCTTCTGGTGATTGATCCCACAGATAGTGAAGATGTCAAAAAGTCTTCTGTGCCATTTGAGTGGCAAGAAGCATTCCTTTTTCTCTAGGTTATGCATGGTACAGGAAATATGAAAATAACCCTGAGGATTCTGATTGGGAAACTGTCTGCCAAACAGGTGAACAGAATCTCTACCAAAGACATTTCTTCCTAGAACATTCCTTTCACACTATCCATGCCCCTCTCACTCAGCTTGATGGCTTGGGCAGGAGAATAGATGTGTATTTGAAAAAAGATGTTAGCAGGTGGAGAGAGGGAATACTTTATCCACCAGGTTGTGTCAGCTGTTCTAAACCATTAATGGGTGTCCAGTCTGATCCACTGAAAAAGTGGCTCAGAAGACTGAACTGAAGAGCCAGCCTCTAAAGCAGAAGGTTTGACAACCAAGCCATTGCTCCTTGTTGCCAGTCTTGGCCCTTCCCTGCAAAAAAACCCAACACTACATTCTGGGCCTTATATACATGGAAGGGTGATGGCAGGAACTGATAGAACTGGCACTGACAGACATGCAAAATATGAAGTGCTTATCAAAATATTTGACACATTGCCATGTTATACGAAACCTTTTGTGGTGAGAACTAGGAGCTAGCTGGAACACTACACATTTCTTTCTTTGTAAGTGATCTGACAGGCCTGGGGAATATATCAGTGGTACTGGAATGGAAGCAGGTAGCAGCTTGATTTTGTGAACCTGTAAGTCACAAAGCATCTATGAGCTATCAGTACTAGCCAGAAAGTAGTCACATTAATAAATGACACTGAAGAATCTGATACAGAAATACAGATGTTATACTCAAAACCTAAAGCTGGGGTGACTCTGAAATGGCTGGACTGTCAGAGTGCTCCTTAAATTACATCTGTAAGTAAAACAGAGCTTACAGATAGGTACAGGCTCAAGAACTCAACTTATAATAACGACATTGCGAGCATTTAGGGCTTGTTTTTTTTTTTCCCAGGTTATAGAATTCTGTTGAATATAAATTGCTGAAAAAATATCTACTCCTTCCTCACTCCCTGTTTTTGGTCACATCAATTCTAATAGATAGTGACTACATTCTGGAGATACAAAGCATTCAGGAGAAATCTCTCTGGGATATTATGGGCTATTTTCTGCAATCACCAGTTCCATGTTCATCAGTGTTTAGAATGAGAAATAAGACTTTTGGAGAGGAAATAAAAGAAAACTGAAACATTATATTTGTATGCAGATTCATGGTTCACCTAGATCTTAAATACTACATACAGCCAGCTTAAGACACACACGGATATAATACAATTTTAAAAACAAACAAAAACAGAGAGAGTTTATCAAGGAATGGAACAGCTTTTGTAGAAGGAAATGCTGAGTAGGCAAGGACTGTCAGTATTAAAAAAAGACAACAGACAGATATGATACAAGTCAATGAATGAGAGAGAGAGAATAAAGAATGACCTTTCTCTCTTCCCTGAGCCTGACGACTAAGGGGTACCCAATGAAGTGTGTGGACAGCTTGCTTAAAACAAACTAAGTATTGTGTCACACAATGTGTAATTAGGTTGTGGAATACATTTCCTCAGGGTATTATACAGAGAAAAACAAGAAGTGGCTTCACAGAGAAAAGGGATATAGATGGTAGTTGAACAATATCACTCGAAAGCAATCTTTGTCTCAGGAAAAGCCCTTATCAGTGATTTCTGTAAACTGCAATGGTGGACAGGAGGAAGGATCACTCTAAACTTGTCCTATTTACTGTTAGGTAATGCAATTACAGGCTCGCCTCCATGAAGACGAAGGAGCAGAGAGGCGCAAGAGCAGGCAGGGGAACCCCAATAACCAACTCAGAGAAAGGAGCCCCTGTCCCAAGCCCTCCCTGGGCTGTTGCAGGGGAGCCTCAGTCCCATGGGCCAGGGGTGGCCCCATCCGTCAGTCTGTAGGAGAGGCTCTCTGAGGTTCCTTTCAGATTGAGGGGGTTTAGCCCAGGTGTATGGGAGTCATTGTGGGACGCAGGGAAAGACCATTTTGTGATTGTATGAAACTTATTATAGGATGCTTAGGGTAGGTACCAAAGGTGGGGAAAGGGAGAATTCAAGGTGTTTTGGGAAGGAACAAATGTGGGAGACTAGAGGAAAAAGGGGATAAAAGCCATCTATAAACTGGCATTTGGTCAGTATGCTTGTCTGGCCATGACCTGCACCTGTTCAGTGCAGTCTGTCCCATCTTCTCATTAAATTCCATTTCTGACTCTTTTTGTGGGTGAGGGGCTCTATTCTCTGTTCCACATGTGTGTACAGAGGTCTAAGTGCAACAACTGCAGTGGGGACCGTGGGTCATTGGAGCTCATGCATCTGAAATGCCAGCAGCTGGAGTGAGGGCTTATGTCAGCATGTGATCACTAGTGAATATCAAGCTGAACTAGTTGGTTAGTAGGTGAAGTGGTTTGGGAGCCAGGTGTATATGTGTGTATGTTCCTGTGAGTGCAATGACTGGAGGAGTTGACTACTGAAGTGATCAGGGGATCCAGGCCAAGTGCTGAAGAGACCATGGGGAGTCAACTGGGAGACCTGTTTGTACGTGTGCCTGTGTATGTGTGTGAAGGGTTCATGTGCGTGCCTGAGTGAGGGGTCTGGACCAGCAGCTGGAGTGGGGCTGCAGCCTCGGCAGCTTATGTGTCCAGGTACCAGCAACGGGAGATATCAAGGATCAAGGGGCCAGATACTGGGCAGTCCGGGTGTCTGAGCCCGGCCGCTGGAGGGATCCATGTTGTATGTATGTATATATTTCCCACTCATGGACCTTCATCCTGATCAGCCAGAAAGGGACACAGGATGAGGCCATTGTGCTGTTTGTGCTTGCATGAGTTCTTTGTGTTTCTGTTTGTATTGATCTGTGCAGCTGGCTTTGTGTATACATGTGTACGTGTTGTATGTGTGTTTGCGTATGTGCCCATTGGGAATACGTGCTCAGCCTCATTATTGATTGGACCTGGGGCCTGGAGCTGTGGCAATCTCTCCTCTTTTGAACTATCAAGTTTGACCACTACCTAACATTTACTACCACTAGTTGCTACCAAAAAGCATTGAGTAAGTTGGCTTTTGTTCTGACCCAGTACAGCAACCCTGTACAGACAACTAAGGATGCATTGTAAAATTTCAACAGCCGTGCCTAGCAAAAAAATAATTAAAAATAATTAAATAAATTCCTTCTATATTCCCTTTAGTTCATATTTTCCTTATCTGATTCTCTACTTTATCCTCCCTACATGAAGTCATCTGTTGTCTTTGTATCAACTAGCCTTACCTTTACACATTCTTGTATAACATTTTAGCTTTACTGCTTTTATAGTCGTTGAATTCACCTGAGGGAAGAAAAATCATCATAAATTTAATAGTTCTTCTACTGAACAATGAAAGAAAAAAATCAAGAAAGAATCTAACAAACAAAATGAAAAGTAGTGTAAATTGTGGCTGAACACTTACTTGATCCCTAGCCAAGGTGATGTGAAGTGTGAATTAGTATTTCATAATTTTTTTTTACTTTCCACAACAAATGACAATAAAAAAAGATGGGAAGCTGACATGTAGCTACTTATATTTCAGTTTGCTGTTCTTAATACCAAGTGACGTTATAGTAGCGTGTACCTATGAACATGAAAAAAGTCATATACATGTTCTAAGGAGTTACTATATTATCCCCTTAGTTTTTAGTTTTTAAAAGCTTTTTAAAGTTTTTAAAGGGAACCTCTTCCACTTCTTTTATCCATGTATGTAAAAATAACTCTGACTACTACTAAAAATAAATCTGACTACAGCCACCACAGATATATGGTAGAATTCAGGGAGAATTTAAGGAAAAAGCTCAGCCTAAGAAAGAAAAAATGCATCATAACCAGTTAAAATTGTGATGAGACTTTAGACTAACAGATTGTAATTAGCAGAAGGCAAATTTCAAGCACCGTTATACTGGAGTTAGTAGCACTGGGCTGCTCTGTCACTAGAAGAGTCTGTGGATGGGAACTTAGGACAACAGCTGAGCTCTAGCAGTTTTACATCCTCAGGAGCATAGGTTTCACTAGCGACAGATTGAATCCTGACTCAAGAGAGTATTGTCTCTTTGTTACTTCAAGAAACATGTGAGGTCTCCTGTGCAGCTACTTACTCACATGCACTGAGCTAGAGATCAGAGAGGATCACAGCCTGAAGTTATATGACTTCAGGTTAGAAATGAGTATGAAATTTCTTAGAAGCAGCCGAATGTCTTTTGTTTTGTTTGACAGAGCTATGCATAATCAAAGACATTGCAATAGCTTAGGGCTGTGTATTTAAGTTATTTCCCTTGTGAATAAGTTGCACACAATTTAACTGCCTAAGTATTTACATATTTTCTGAGACTTCCTCATTGCAAAAGAGAAATGGTTGTCTTCATAATTGTCAAAACATGCTACTCTTTAATCTGGCATAATATTTACCTCTCTGGTACTGTGTGTCAGGAATTCAGGCTCAGGTTTTAGATGGTGTTGAATTTTAGTAAGTGATAATGACATTAGGGAAATGTTGCCAGGAGAAACATCTGAACTATGCAAGTTAAAAATTGTCATTCAAGCACTGATTTAAGGTGCTTCTGATGCTAATATTCCTTTGAAATGCCATTGAAATTCTTATGTCTATTTGTACTAGGCAATGCCTTTTGTAATGAGGTGCAGTGTTTTCTCATCTCTGAAGTTCAATTGAAGCACACTAAACATAAATCAGCCCCAGAGAACATTCACCTCACATTGTTTTACCAGTAAATCCTTTTTCTTTTTTCTTTCCCCCTAGCAAACATACATAACAAATGCCTGGTGTTATTAACCTAATTCTGTAAACCTGAGATGTTCAAATGAAAGGGCTAGAGATGAAGAGAGGAAGACAGACATTCTTAGCCAGCTAGAATATAGATGCTGAGCTGACTAGTGAATGGACCATTTTACAGTATCTGTTCCACTTGATTGGTACAAAGCTTTCCACTGTCATTTTGACTAGCTATGAAATCAAATTATTCTGCATGAAGTGTTACACAGCACTGAACTGTTCTGCCCATGCAATATTGTGAGTGACTCTTTGTGCATGACTTCTCATTTCTACAACTGTCCTGGACAACTCTTTTATCCTAAGCCACTAAGAATCCAGAATTGCATCCCTGCCTAGTCCTGGGTGCCCAAGTCCAAAACAAGCCCATGGAGTGCCCACTGAAACTCTGTGAGTGTCCAAATCCCCTGGGCATGCTTAACACTCAGGGATAACATCTGATACTTTGCAAATGGCATCAGTAGTTACCGTTTTTAGTGGATGTCAGTGTAGTAATGATATAAAAGTCTCATATGTCTAACAGCTAAGGGATTACAGTACTCAGCCTTCAGTAGGAGACCTGGTTTCAGCTCACTCATTAGTCTGGACCCATATCTTACATTTCTAGAAATATAGATTCAAAAAGGAATATTCAATGAATAATAAGTGTATGAAGCTGGAGATAGGACATGAAGGAAAGGTCAAAAGGCAGGTCCAGAGAGGTATGTGGGACAGGACAGAGGTAGAGAGAACAAGTGAGAGGGGAATAAGACTCCACAATCTAATGGTAGTTCTCCCCTGGGAGCACTGAGCTGTGTCTGCCCTTTTCAGACATTTTTGTCAGTGAGTATTTATTGGAAGGGCAGGTTTGTGGGGCCATGCGCTATCTTTCGTTAGATGAATGAGTAATGTTGAAGAAAGCTTGTAGGGAGATACTCTCAGGATAGAATTGCAGATGTGGATCTCAAGCAGTTGAAGGCACCTCTCTGTAGGTTTGGGCAAATCCTTCTTGCCTTTCCTGTTTCTTACTGACGGCAAACCACACTTTGCTCAGTGTGCTGGTTGGCTGGAATACCAGCCTTGTGCAGGACTTTTGCTCCTGCACTGGGCAGAGAGTGCAGGCATGGCACCCAAAGTGCAGGCATGGCACCCAACATGCTACTATCACTCCAGGTTCAGGCACTGAAGCCTTACCTACAGGTAGCCCTGGGGACTGTACTGAGAGCAAAGAGGAAACCTGCAAGAACAGGTCAGCTGTGACCAGAATGTACCTGCAGGAAAATACAGGGACACCCGCTGCAGACGTTATTCAGGCTGTCCTGCTGTAGGGACGGGGCGCCTAGGATCCTGGGCTCACTACTGTGTTCACAATTGTCGTCTTGAGAGGTATGTATGTGACCAGAAAGTTGTTGCTGTGCCTAACTTTAAAGTGCAAAATTCCATTACTGAGACCACTCTTTAATCCCTATGACTGTAACATGCTTATAGCAGGTATTTGGAGTGGCTGTTGGGCTTGCATATTAAAAAACAGTTGATTGTACTTTTTTTTTCATAGTGCCATTCAGATTATTTTGCTGTATGTTTAGTGAATTTATAGCATGACCAAAATTAATTAAGAAGTAAAGCAAATAATGTTATCAGTGTATGATACAGTAGACTAATTAGCTTTTAAGAATGTCCCATTTTTAGATTGTATTCACACTATGGCTGACAAATACTTCTTTTGTTACATGGCTGTTTGGAGCAGTTCCTGTAAGAAAATACCTACTCACATATTGAACTAAGTGTGAAATTATGGATTAGTACTGCGGTCGAAATATATTATTGAATGCATTTCCTAAAAAAACTGCTAAGAAAGCAGTTGTTATCTTACTGTAAAAAAAAAAAATTGTCTAATGAAAGCTCAATCTCTTCCAAGTGAATAGAGCATATTGGGGAGAATGATCAGAAAAGCCCAATTAAAAATGTATTTGTTAAACTTTGAATGGAACAAACCCCACTGATCTTGCCAAAATCTCTCTGTCTTTATTAACTAAAACCAAATGAAATTATTTACATATAATAACTATATATCACATAAAAAATAAAGAAAAATGAATGGCATTTTTCAAAAACTTGTATACTGTTATTTTTATCTACAGTCAGTATATTCACTGTCAACTGCTCTAAGGGGCTTTAAAATAAAAATGTTGAGAATGCTTTATAGCAATGTGAATAGTGCCTCTACAACAGAACAGAAAATGCATTTTTTGGTCTGCTCATGGCTCCAGATGGCATGCTGATTTAGAAAAGAGATAGATAATAGTTACCTTCAGGATATGAGATGAACAGAACGGGGGATTGATTTGACAAGTTTATTGTACTCTGTTTCTTTTGTCTAATGAAGGATTCTTTAATTTATTGCTTTTCTTCCCAGAAAATCTTCAGTAATATTAGAGCAGTGCTGATAGTGTAAATACACTACAGTGAGCCACCTGTAGGTAATACTGATGTGACCTGTTTCTCACAGGTATCAAATTCTCTAATTACCCTAAAAAAATTCAGCTCACATATCTTCTATTTGCAACTATCATTCTTTCTTTTGTTTGTTCACTCATTCACTCATTCTCTCTTTTTTTCTTCTTTCCCAGTAAATATATAAGCCTGGCCAGAATTTTAGAAAGAAAATTAATGATTTGAAAAATGTTCGTAACCCTTTGTAATCAATATATTGCAGTGCATGAATCTGTTAGTTGCTGGTGTCACATATTACTGCATGTAAGAGAAAAGTTACAATTTGGTGAGAGGAAGAAACCCACAAAATACCAGTGTATGAGAGTAATTAAAATGGAGGAATAATAAAATCACAGTTGTTTACAGCATTTCTACCTTCTGCTGAGTTATTCTAGTGCATCAGAAAGAAGACTAGTCAATGCAAAAAAATACTACAAATGACTGTAAGTCACAAGGCAAGTGAAAAAGTCTACTAGATGGAATCTGGCAAACAACATCCAGAACTGAAAATCATTACTATATCATATTTGCAAGGTTTCCTTTCTGAAATGAGTTAAAAGCTTCATTGTGCTTCCTGTCAAGCAAGTTACTGAATCTGAAAATCATTGTTAAAATTGGTCTTGAATACCATCTTCTGGGGAAAACCTGAAGAAGACGACAATGGGTATGAAACACTTCTGGAATTAGGGTTATCTATATTTAGCATATGGTATTCAAAATACACTTTGGCAAATATCTAGCTTTATCAGTAACTCTAATGCTCTTGTAGCTTTTGCAGTGATAAATTGAAGATCTGCCTTCCTTTCCAGGACTACAGACAAAGGTATTTTGGACAAATTTACTTAGAATCTTTATTTGAATAATAAAATTTTCACATCATCTGGTCTTAAAATTCCTATGAAGGAATTGCATATGAAATGCCAAGTCCGAACACTGGCTGAAATAAGAAAAAACCCAACACTACAGCTAGAGTTTGGGTGATAGCTTTGGGTTTAAAATCACCGCTGGTTTGTGAATCTGCATCACAGTGGGTGGTAACAGGAATGCAAGGGCTTATACTCAGGTATTGGTATCGTTCTTATTCTTTCTGGCATTTTAAGAACCTGCTGATGCTGTCACAATCTGCTCTAGCCTGAGTTGCAGAGAACAAATTATTTTAGAAATCCAGTTTTGTCCTGGCATTGTTTGTCCCAGCTCATTACCGTGAACACACCTCTTGTTCTGCAGACCTGGCAGATGTTCTGTTCTTATATTAGCTTAGGGACAGTTGGCTTGAATAGATGGAGGGTCACTGACGAATTTAGGCAGTTGTTCCCTACTTGAACTTCTGTGGCCTCTCAGATTTGGAAAGAGTAAAAATAAAAAATACTGAAAATATGCAAAAAATCTTCATATACACTTGTTAATAGATATTCACTAATAATATTAAGTAATCAGTCACATCAAAAAGTTGATAGTACAGACTCTGCATGTTGACACTTCCTTTTCCATTCCTTGGTAGAAATTTCTGGCCTAATCTTTTTGAGAGTTTTGATTGCCTTTTGACCACTTCCTTCAGATGATTTGAATTCAGACAGTTCAGAGGATTTAATTCACCGGAGTCATTGATTCTGCATCTCTCAGATACATTATGCTTGTTAATTTTTTTTTTAAATTTACATAGGATTTTTTTTTGTACAATGGTTGAAATAGACATATAATGAAATTTTACCAGGCCATTTTCCTTAGAGAATTTTGAAATATAGATTAAACATTCTTTTGCTTATTTTTTTTAACTGTCAGTATTTTGGGGAGAAGATATGCAATTAGAACCATGCAGCTGAGCCCTCACATGCACTGTTGTGGAAATTGGTGCTCTTTCTGCTGTGAAATGTAGCCTAGGCTGTGATAGTTACTAACTATTTCAGAAAAGTGACTCTTTAATCAAAGAAGCAATTTAGCATGTTACATTGTAAAGAGCAGTTGATATGCTTTGAGATCAAAATTCATTTATTTGTAGTTTTTCCTTTTATGGTATAAATGAATGGTCATATATTTTTCCCTTTTCAATAAAAGCTAAAGAGCTTAAGCCAACAAGAAAATATTTCCACACTGAACTGGTTTGTGGATATCTTTCCAGCAGCATTTGATTTAACACTGCTAAACTCATTACCTTTTTTTTTCTATGGTGGATCAAAACCAGGATTTCCAAAAATATTACTACCGTTCTCGGATTGCCTGCTGACCGTATGAAAGAAGCAGTTTGAGGTAAACTCCTCCTAGGTATCACAGCCAGTTTGGAGACTGGCCGAGCCACATGCCCTTTGGTATCTTCTTAAATGGAGAAGCCAAATTTGCAATTTGCTCAAAAAATATGTCTGGGACTTAAATATTTTCAGAGCTTAGAATGTCAACTTTTGGCATGTTTACTCTCCAGCTGTGAAACACAGAATAACACGTCAAGTGATAAAAATGGTGAATGAATTAGACAAGTCTCTTTTATCACTAAATAGACTTTCAGACACTTCTGACAAGCTAAGATTATAGATCGGGGTTTTTTTAATCCCATTGCTGCAAACAAACTCCTTTTCAAATCCATTCTTGTTTTTTCTTTCTTTTTTTTTCTTTCTTTTTTTTTTTTGGATTGCTTTAGACTTTGTACATGACTGTCTCTTTCTTTGCTATTTTACTGATTTAAGGTTTGAATCATTTGGTTTAATTCTAAGCCATAATTTACCAGCAGTAGCCTTGCTGTCCTCAATTTTTGTAATTTCCATCACACACTGGTAAAACTTGAGGCATCCAAAAATATATTGACTCACAGTCTAGGTATTTGGTAAATGATCTGCATCTTTCCTTTCAGTTTTTCATTGCCTAGGTATGTGTGACCATTCTTCACATAGCTGTCATTATGCAACAATAAAAACTTCTTTAAAACATCAAATGAAAAGCCAAATGAGAGTGATCTGATGAACAAAAGAGGTTGGAAAGAAAAGCGTCTATGTGAAATTTTCCTCTATAAAATTTGCATTTGTTTTAATGGCTCCATTTTATTATGTTCATGAACAAATTGTCCCTTCTCTTGAAAGACAAGTATGTAGTGTAGCAGCAGTGTGTGCCCCCTTAATCCCTCTATTCTTAGCAAAATGAGCTTTGCTCACACCGTGTGTTTGTTCAGCTTGCTCATCTATGTAAACTTGAGTATTCATGCCAAAATTAAAGACTGAGTGTCTTTGAAGGAGGCAGTTGTTTGGATACACAGAATGTGTCTTAGTAAGTAACTGAATTATAAAGTAAAGTAAAATAGTTGCACTGCTACAGTTCAGCATGGGTATTGTCTAATTTACTGCTGTGTCACAGAATTGTAGTTCCATAAGAAAATAAAACAAAACAGCAGAAGGAGTTTGGTTATTCTGATAGAACTAGTGGAGACATAAAACCTACCGATGAAGTAGTTACAATGCAAATTCTGAATATTTTACCCAGACGTTCAATTTGGACTAATAATCACACGCTAGCAGGCATTTTAATGAGTTGCTTATGTTGGTCTTACTTAAACAGATGGGACAGTCCTTATTCATTTGGCTTTTAAATTGATAATACCTCCTTGATGTTCTCCTAATACTGCTAGTTAATACTGATCAAACTGAACATTAAAATTTAGCTAAAAAACAATTTACAGTTGTTTGCTTTAACCAATTCCAATGGATGTGTCCACAGATGACATTTACCCTAGGTAGCTTGAGTTATTTTGGATGGGAGTTTTTTCCAGGTTGGTTCTTTTAGTCAATGGAGATACAGAGGCAACTTCAGAAGTGATTTATCCTATTCCAAAATCAGTTTTGAAGGAAAAAAGTGTGATGAATCATATGCTGAAGATGCCTATCTTCCTCTGTTGACTGTTAAGAAGCCCTAGACCCAGAGCAGGCTAGATAGAAAGAAGGGTATCTGATTCACTGAGCCATCTAATCCCACTCACTAGTGGAAAGAGAGATGCACATCTAGACAGCACTTACCATATCTATTTTAGATAGTGTCTTAGAAGATCCTTTTCATTTTCTCTATTTACTTTAGAGATAGTTTAGTTGACTATTGTAAAATAGATGCCTA
>VYZW01060394.1:2120-55842 GCA_013401315.1 Balaeniceps rex
AGCATTTTTCCTTTTAACCTGATATGCTGAGCACAAACACAGTAACAATGGGAGACATGCCTTGGTATGGTGGGGAAAGCATGGAGGCCAAAAGGATTGCTAACACATGAGCATGGGGTTTGTTTAGGGTCAATCCATACAAAATGCAATTTTAAACATGGAAAAGCAAAGAACAAGTCTGGTTAATTTTGCAGCCTGCTTCCAAAATGAGATATTCTTATTTTGAACAAATGAACAAAAAAAAGAAAAAAAAAAAACAAACTAGTCGAGTTAAACTGAATTTATAGAAGTTAAGTAATATATTTCTAAGAAGCAAAGCAGATTTAAAATACAGTAATCTACTACTATTTATCCTTTTCCAAGTTATTGTGGAAATACTAGTTAGTTATTTCTCTCTGACTTTAAAAGCACCTTGTGAAATCCATCCTTTCTTATAACTCCTGAGTCACTCTAAATATAAACAACACTCTAAATCCATACTTTTTGTGGTATAAGAGCTAACAGCCTTGGCTCTCTGGTAGGATTGTTTCTAACAAAATACCTAATGCTTTCTTCGCCTATATTTATAACCTCTGAGCTTAGGTTCTTCTAGTGTCTTTAGCTGTCTGGAAGTGCGCATGTTGAGGTCAGTGATACAGATTTGTAAAATTAAAAGGTGCCTGAGTCTCTTTTCCAACTTTGGAAAAAATCCCTGGGACACTCCTGAAATATCCCTTTGACTATTTTTAGTTATTGTCATTCAAATTTCAAAGAAGATATTTCTTTAATTTTTGACTTGATGGAAGAATTTGAATTTCCTTTTTCAATGCAATTTAGTTTGTGACTATTTGAAATTTGGATTGCAGTCATGCTAAAACTTGTGTTTCAGTGTAAAACACAGCAGTGAATACAGGTTTTTAAAGACTTACTTGACTTTCAAAATAAAATGAAGTACAAAGTCAGGGATGTAGTTTTGAGGCAAAAAGCAAAATGTTATTGCTGCTTCTTGCTTGGAATAAGCCATTGCCCAATTTCAGGAGAAACTTGCTTTATACACAGAGACAGCAGATATTTGAAATTCTTTTTAGCAGTAATAAATGCCATTCCTTTGAGTAAACTTCCAGTGGTCACCATTCTGTAACTACTTAAATATGAACATAACTTCAGATGCAAGTAATTCCAGAGATTCCAGTACAGCTGCTTGCATTAAAGAAAATTGTACATTTAATTTGAAAGGTCATTTCATAAAGGAACTATTATCTGCATCACGGTGTCATATGTAAATGTGAAAATGAATTATCAGTTTTGGTTTTAAGTTAAAAGATGTTTTGCATGAGTTTTCTATGACGAGTTCCTGTGTGTTAATAGCATTTTTATAAATCGTAATGTCTTTTTCATTTTATGGCAGTTGTAATTTTCAGTGTTAATTAACTGCCAGCTGCTTATATCAAAGGTCTTTGGTCAGAATATCACTTAGTTCTTGACAAATAAACTAAACTGTAAGCTGGAGCTGGAGCTAGGGGGGGAAAAAAAACCCTTTTCTCCGTGGCAAAGCTCCAACAGCTGGTTATTTCATAGAATATTTCTTCAGACATACCATCTATTTGTGCAACTGGGGGATGCCACAAAACACTTGGCTTTGATCTAAACAGCCAAAGTCTTGTTATAACTTTACAGAACTTGGTAACTTGGCTAGGTTACTCAGCTACTACTGAAAAAATGCATATAATTTCCAGTTAATATTTCTTTTTTATTATAATTCACAAATATTTTGAACACATTCAGTTAACAGAAAAAATGAAAATGGTGTTTTAATATAATTGGCTTATGTGTATTATGTATTATGTTTCCTAGTTTGGAATTGCTTAGTCTGTTCTATTCGTACCCCATGAAATACTCACTGCTTTCTTGAAAGTGCCAATATACCCATGATCCCAGAAGCAGAACACGTTGTACCTAACCCTGTTAGCTGCCTCTAACCCAGGTTGAAAAAAAACCTTCCAACAGTGAAGACTCCCCACCTTCCACAGGTTACCTAGCTAGTCTTTACTGTGAGAAGGCTTTTCCTGGTGCCTCTCTTAAACCTCTCTTCCTACAGCTTAAGCCCATTCTTTCTTACCCTTTCCCCAGCACTCATAGCATTTTTTGCCTTTCCCTATAGGTGTTTAACATCCACTTACTGTACTGCTTTTGTATTTGGCTGAGACATTTGCCAGCAGTACAGCTTTTTCTATCCTCAATTATCAGCATTAAATACTTTATATTTCTTCTCTTTGTGTTCTGCTAAATTCGGTCTTCCTCCATAATTTGCTGAAGATGCTGATGTTTTTCCTGAAGGTGGGACCTGTTTCAGAAGATACACCATCTTGCAGTGTATAGATAGTACAGATATTATTTTATAATTTTTTTTTCTCCATTTATCCCAGAGGTTAAGTAGCCTTTCCCCAGAAAGTGTTGCTGAAGTGAGACTTTACATCCATAGAGAGAGTTGCAGGAATTCTTTGTTTCATTGTTTGTTCTGAGAATTAATAATGGAGCATTGAACGTGTGTAATAAGTGCTCTTTCTTATCTGGTATGTGTCTGTGTTTAGATTCAGTTTCAGACATCAGTATGTAACACCACAGTATTTCCAGGCCTGATGGTTTTCTTGTTTAACTTACAGCAGCTCTTGTTTCCTTTGCAGTGATAGTCCGAGCTGCTGACTGCAAGAAGGTGTACCATATAGAGCTTGCTCCCAAAGAGAAAATTATCATCCTCATCTGCGGTCGGAACCATCACGTTCACCTTTACCCCTGGGCTTCTCTGGATGGGTCAGAAGGAAACTTTGACATTAAGCTTGCAGAAACTAAAGGCTGCCAATTGATTACAACTGGAACACTAAAGAAGAGTTCTTCTACTTGTTTGTTTGTGGCTGTCAAACGACAGGTTTTTTGCTATGAAATTCACAGAACTAAACCTTTCCACAAAAAATTCAGTGAAATCCAGGCTCCAGGAACTGTACAGTGGATGGCAGTGTTCAAGGACAAGCTCTGTGTTGGCTACCAGTCTGGGTTCTCTCTGTTGACCATCCAGGGAGATGGACAATCTATAAACCTGGTAAATCCTAATGACCCCTCGCTTATCTTCCTCTCACAGCAGTCTTTTGATGCCCTTTGTGCTGTGGAGCTCAGTAATGAGGAATACCTGCTTTGCTTCAGCCATATGGGAGTATACGTCGATTCGCAAGGTCGAAGGTCACGCATGCAGGAACTAATGTGGCCTGCAACTCCTGTCGCCTGTAGTATGTATATGTTTTTCTGTTGCCATATCCCTGTTGCTGCTTTATTTGTCTAAAAATAATCAGCATTGTATTCTATTTTGCTTTGGTTTGTCTTTCAATATCTACAGTTTAAGTTTTGATGAGTTAACAGGATACACAGTTCTTCCTGATGGTAGTTTTGGACTTGGCGATCTCCTGGGCTGAGATCCTGGATGCTGCAAGAAAAGAAGCCCAGTCTTGTTACAGGACACAGAAGAACGAGTAATGGAATGCAAATTAACTTTTATGGAGCGGAGAGTAGTCCTGGATGCAGGACAGTGCAAGACTACCGGTCTGTGAAATTCTGTACAGATTTTTGCTCCCCTAGAGAGTGTAGATGTCTAGTTGTCTGTAGGATGTCTTCTGTGTCCTGTATTCAAAGTACAATAGAAAGTTGAAGATGAAATGTAACTGCGAGACTAAGGTTCATAAAGATAACAAAATCAGAGGTAAAAATACTGCTTTTGGCAGAATTGGTTGCAGTTTTTCTCCTATTGGTTTTGTTTTTAGGGGGAGAATTTCCAAAAATAATGTAGGCAGGTGGACGGTAATTTTTCAATCACTCTGCTCTTTCCAGGCACATTGGTTTATCAGCTAGTTAGGATAGAAGCACATGCAGAGCATTTTTCAGTATTCGGTAGTCAAAGGCAGTTCATGATAAAACCGGGATTTCTATTTGGAGCTCAAATAGCAATTAAAGCGGTTTGAATGATTGAAAGCAAGAAATAGCTTTTTGTTTAAATAGCACACCGAGCAGTTAGGTGCTCATTGGTTTGATCAGGCCAGGCCCTAATAGCAGTTTGTTTAATTTTAGTTGTCTTGAACTGAAATTGTTTGCTTGCTTTACTCTGACCTAGTTCTGTACAAAAGTCTGAAGCAAAGGCCCAAGGAAACAACGTAGTTGCAAATTTACTTTAAAATGCCATTAGCCAAAGCTAATGTTTCCTTTTCCTTTATCAGTTTTACAGGTTTTTTGCATTTCAGCAAACTAGGCATGCTAGTTAATTGTTTTGTCTGTTATTATTAGAAGCTGTTCTTAGTGTAAACTATTTTGTAGCATTTTTGTATGTGCAACCCTGAGTGGTGTTGGCCTAGGGCTGTTTTTGTAGAAAGAGCAACTTTGTCTGCTGTCAAAGGAAACTGGATTACTTTTCTTTCCATTAGCCTTGTCCTCCCTCCTCAGTCCTGGTGTCTGCCACTGGTGATGGTGGCTTTTTTTAACTGTCCCATCAGGAGATCATCAAAGTGGAAATAGTTCTCCCCCTGTTGCAGTTTCTGCTGTGGTAAAGGACCATATTGTGGAGAGGTTTTAGGATATGATGGAGAATTTGTCTCTAGGGCATTCAGACCCCTCATGCTAGGAGAGGCCGAGGTCTGTGCTAACGCAGCCAGCTCTGTTGTTTCGGGTGGCCTGTCTAGGTTGCGGTTAAACCAGCTTAATGCGCTGGTTCTGTGCTGAGTCAGTGTAGGCGTTGTGGGGCTGCTTGGCTTGAGTACGGTGCAGTGCAAAGACTTGGAGTCAGCAGGTCTCAAAGCTGTAGCAAGGGTAAGCCCAGTGCAGACACTGATGTGTCTCTCTGGGAACCAGTTGAGATCTGATCAAGCTCATCAGCTCTGACTGGTAAGTGCTGACCTTGGCTACCAGCTGGCCAGACAGAAACGGTTGGTGTTTCTGTCTGATGCTCGGTGGTCTCCCTTGATCTGGATGTCCAAGTCAACCATGACACCATATAATAAATTCTTGACCATAAATCACTTCTGGGATACATATTTATGATAGCTGTCCAAGGCTTTCTGTGAACAAGTTTAAAAAATAGCATCACAACCATTACCTCAGTTCTTCTAAGAAGATTCTGTGATGTGTTTAGTGTCCTACTGCATTATTTTCCTTTTGTTTATTGAAGTGGCTCTTTTCTCTATTAAGTCCCATAAATTTCTAGTAACTGCTCTTTATATCAGGACACAGTCTTTACATGAGCAGAAGCATGTTGATATGAAGCTCTAGGGATCTCCGCTTTTCATTTGACCTAAAATGAACTTGTCTGCTAATGCCTTTTATGCTTTTTTTAAAAAAAAAAAAAAGTTGAAAAGAGAAAATGGGTTGTGGGATTTAAGCATTGTGACATTTTTCTGTTAACCTGATGAAAGCAACCCATACATGAATATCTAAAGCTAGATAATTGTTAGCAAAAGAGGAAGGAAATTGAGAACAGATCTGCATCATGACTTCATGACCCACCTCACAGATGGTGGCCTCTCTTTTCCCCTGCACACAGCAAATGTATAGTTAGTTTGATGCTTCCGAAATGAAGTAATCTGCATCTGTAGAAAAGCTAGCTGCTCAGTTCCTACCAAGTAGCAAATTTGTATGCATCTGAAAACTTCAGATGCCATTTCACAATTTCATGAAATCATAATTTGAAGTTTAAAAATACTGAAAGGGTCAAATTTAAATCTTTCCATGATGCTGGCAGTTGTCGTTAGCAAATCTATTATCACAAAAATATCTGTTTGAAAGTGGGGCTGGGAAAAAGTGTTTTAAAATGTGTCTTGCACATAGTGGAAAACTTGTAAGTATTGAAATTTGCTCAAATATATGTCAGTTCTGGACTACTGAAATGACATTAGGGTTTTCTGTTTGTTTTTAATCTATGCAGGTTGCAATTCTTCGTACGTAACAGTGTATAGCGAGTATGGTGTTGATGTATTTGATGTTAACACTATGGAATGGGTCCAGACTATTGGCCTGCGAAGGGTAAGTAATTTTCTTTGAATATAGAATTGAATAGGGTTAATTCCAAATGAGATGTTTCTTCACAGTGTATGCTAGGCTTGCGTTAATTCTCTGCCTCCTTTCTCAAACAGATCAGGCCATTAAACGTGGACGGCACGCTGAATCTCCTTAACTGTGAGCCACCAAGACTAATATATTTCAGGAACAAGTTTGCAGGTGAGTACTGAGCAAGGGGAGAAATGGGAGAATGATACAAAGCTAACTGGGTAATTTTAAGCAATGTTGCCTTTGCATGAGATGAAACTTGTATTGGATGTGGCTGGGTCAACATGTACCTATGTTTGTGAAATTGCATTGTGATATTACAGCAGGAGCTGTCCTCAGTGTACCAGAAACATCTGACAATAGCAAGAAGCAAATGCTTCGAACTAGGAGCAAAAGAAGATTTGTATTTAAGGTTCCTGAGGAAGAGCGATTACAACAAAGGCGGTAAGAATTTAATCGTGGTATGTAACTTAATATACATGATGACATGCAGAGACTGGGAATGCTAATAGCAAAAATCACTCTATTCTTTTAGGGAAATGCTTAGAGACCCTGAGCTAAGGTCAAAGATGATTTCTAACCCAACGAATTTCAACCATGTGGCTCATATGGGACCAGGAGATGGAATGCAGGTTCTCATGGACCTCCCACTGGTAAAACACATTTAAAAGGGAGGGAGATGTATGTGCATTTGTTCTTGCTCAGAAGAACTGTGAAGATGAGCTGTATAGGGTTCAAGTGTTATCTCTGTATCAAATTCTTGTTCTAATTGTTTTGAGAAAGGTGAACCTTCCTGATGTGCAATGCTTCTAAATCCTGTGCAAGGAAATACTGTTAGCTGACTTATGAATGAGACACTGAAAGAAATAGGTATCACTGCCAGGAGCTTGTTAGTAGTTTTGCAAATAATCAGTCTCTTCTCCTTCCTTTTTCTTGTTTGTCTTCTTGAAATAACAGAATGAATTTCCTTCCCCCTCATCCTCTCAACTATCTGCTCTGATATCACCTCCAACAGGCTTTGAGCACGTCTATCACATGAGCCCAATCTCTGCTGAAATCTTTCTCCAGAGTGACCATTCCTCACTGCAAGGCTCCCCTCTGCTTTCTTCCTCTTCCTGTCCCTCCTCTGCTTCCCTAGCAAGGGTAGGAGTAGCTACAAACTGTTAGGAACTGGAATGGTGTGCTTGTGGCACTTTGCCAATTCTAGAGCGAAAACAAGGGGGAAAAAAACTAATGCTGTGGAGGTAATTAAAATGCATGTAAGTTGCAGTGCTTTATAGCATTTTTTTTTTATGTCGCATTTAACAAATACAGCATTTTGTGAGCTATTTTAGTGTTAAATCCACAAGAAGGAGGTGCAAAGGTACACTTTTATGTTCCATACCCTCCGTTTTATAGCTGCTAGTCAGGCTTTCTCTTGTCCTTCTCAGCTAGCCCAGATGAGGGTAGTGCATTTGTCCTTTCAGCAGGAGGAGGAAGGAAAGCAGAGCTGTTGGTGCAGTCCCTGCCCCTTCATAGAGGGTTTGCTGGCTGACAGGTTCCAGTGGCTGCTATGGGGCTTAGTTCTTTCTCTGTCTTTCTCAGGGTTTGTGTCTGTTACTGAAAATATGTGGATGTGGTCAAGTAAGTTCAGAGTTTTTCTACCAACACTGGGTTTTAATAGCTTCAAAAGCACAGTAAAGTTTTCATGAGTAACAACTCCTAGTTGGATAGCTTTTTGTTGCTGGCTAACAAGGTGTTTCATTTCAACTGTAGAGTGTCCTACCTGCTGCACAGGATGAAAAGCCATGTCCATCTACAGCTAACCTCTCACGGCAGCAGCAGCAGCAGAGAAACAAAACCTATATTTCATGGCCCTCGTCAAGTAAGTCTGGAAGCAAGCTTGTCAGTTCTGAGCTGTAATTTATGGCTTCAGCAAGAGGTGTAAACCTGCCTTTTTTGCTTCTTTCTCTACAGGTGGCAGTGATGTGGGAGGAGCCATGCCTTCCCGAAGTATGTCCGATCCTGACCAGGAGTTTGACAAAGAGGTAAAGTAGCTTTTATTAAATGGAAACTGACGATATCCTGTTGCTGTAGATTGTTTTCTTTTTCCAATAAATTAAATTTCTGAGGAAATACTTCATAAAGACCGTGTTCTTTATGGAGATGTTTTCCTTCCACAAATGTTTTCTCCAGCCTGTAATATATGATTGCAAATTAGATATGCCAGCACAAAAGCAAAGCTGTGAAAAGATCTTTTTATGGTGATATTTTAAGAAGTATTATGTCTTGGATTAAGCTTTGTAGACAAGGAAAATTTGACTAATTGATGAAATGTCCTCAAAGCTCCTAAAAACGTTCTCTGGGCTATTAGCATAGAATAGCAAAGTAATACGACTAGTTAAGTCATTTTCTGTGCTGCCTTAAGGAAGACTTATTGTCATGTAACTTGAGAAGGAATCATGTTTTAAAATACGTAAAACTGCTTTTAGCAAGAGTAAAAGTATGTGCCAGTAGTCATCAAACTGAGAATGTCCTGGCTGTACAAAACTGGTGTCCCTGAATCTAAGGAGAGAAGATGTATGATTTTTGTTTACTTGATTTATCATGGGTATAGCTTCTTCCAAGATTTGCTCAAGCACTGCCTGTGCAAGGGAAGTGTTAGGAATTATTGCTGGGAGGCAAACTCCTAGATCAAGACCTTTGCATCTTTTTTTAGTGCTTTTTGGTACCCAACTACAGGTCCATGTAATGCTCTGGATTTTGAAGGGTGTTTTCCTGAAGCCAGACCTTTGCAGGATGCCTTAGTACACCCTAAGTCAAAGCATTTGTCCGGAGTTCTGATCACAGCCATGCACTGACTTCCTTTGTCACCTTGAGTAAGCCATTAAAAGCATGTGAAAATGGGGATCTCTAAACACAGGTGTTTTTGAAACTGTCTTGATTGTCAAAGGTGCTGACGACGGACTATGTCCGTTGACGTAGTTATTTTGCAGCATCCTTCCCAAATTCCATTACATTCCATGCTCTAATGATAATTGCTGCTTGTAGGCACAAGTAGTGGTAGATTCTAAGGTTTTTACGTTTTCTTTTTTGGTAGATCTTACAGTTTCTTACAACTTCTTAAATTAAAAAAAAAAGGTAGTTGGAAACTTGAAAAAGGAGGCTCTAATACCACCTTTTGGCTTTATACTATTTTTTCCATGGTTTTTGGCTTTATCGCAGCATGAACTGGATCATGTTAGGATAATCTTGTTATAGGTGATCTTATTATTGTTTGAGCCATGCAAAACCTTGTGAACAGCATTTTTGAAGGATGTTACCTTTCAATCTATTTCCTAAATATATATTCCTTTTCTTGAAAATAACTTGATGCAATGGTACTAGTTTTTCCTGTGCAGTATTTCATTAGCTATGAATGTCTGCAGTGCTCAGACTTGTAACTCACCAAAATAGTGGGAAACTTGCCAGCCATCCTGTTGAAGTGAGACCAGTCAGTAAATGCAAATATCCAGCAACCAATCTAACGTGGGGGAAATAACTGTGGATAGACTGTCTTTATTAAATATTGATATAGGGCATCTCCAGTAAGTATATTCTGTTTCCAGATCTCCAGCCTGATACTTGGCAACTTTCGCTCTTTTGTCAGGCATTTCACATGCTTGTCACTGTTGCTGTTTTGTAAACAGTTCGTGTGCTCGTTTCCTTCCTTCTCACCAAACTGAATATGATTTGACTGTAATCGTGTACATGTTTATATGAGCAGATACATCTACTCGTGGGCTATAAAAATTGCTTAAAAAATGCAGGCTGGTCAATCCAGGACAACAGTGGACAGATAGATGCGTTCCATCAGGAAAGCTTTGCTATGGCTAAAGGAGAGGAGCCTGGGATTTAGCAATTTCCACATGCTTTGCTATAATTCCTGTTACATCAGAAGGTCACCTTCAGGACTGCACTATGGCCTGTTGACGATAATGGAAGTATTTGCATGAATGTTTAGCTATGAAATGAATCTAATACACACTGCTTCGTAGGTGTTGCTTACCCTAAATTTTGACTGCCTTTGAAAGCTTTTGAGTGTAAAGAATTGATTTTAAGTAAGTGTAACTTTTTTTTTTTCAAATGTTTCTTGTTAACAGCCTGATTCAGACTCCACCAAACACTCTACTCCATCCAACAGCTCAAATCCAAGTGGTCCCCCAAGTCCCAACTCTCCTCATAGGAATCAGCTTACGCTAGATGGACTGGACCAGTCAACCTGTGACGCATAACAGTACCACTCTCACTGTTCTGGCTTTGATCATCCACTACTCCGTGGAGTATTCAAGAGCAGGGCAAAGCTGTCTCAGATGCTAGTGCCAAGACTGACACTGAATCTCTAGTGTTGTACAAGAATAATTATATATCTAGATTGTAGATACAAACTATTGAAATGAAGAAAATTCTTTACTAAATAGCAATCGAGCTTTTTATGCAGAATTGTTCACTGCTCAGTTACAGTTGATTCCTTTCTGCACAGCTGTGACACAGTTTTATTGCATAGGAGCATTTAAGGCCACCAGTAAATAGTCTTATTCTTATGCTGAAAAAGAAATAGAGAGAGATACTGATAATATTGCTACAATATCAGGAATATTATTTTTCTATAGAATGATGTAATGTCTCATTAGCAGGAAATCCTTTTAGACACAATTTGGACCTCTAAATAGGAAATGCGCGCAGGTCTAGTTACATCCTCAAATGAATACACTTTTCCCTTTTTCCCATAACTGTTTGTTTCCTAAATCTTAAGGAGAATGCTAGGAAGCTGTAGGTCGTTTCTAACATCAATAGAATCACCAGGAAGTCAAATAAAAGTTGGTTATAGTTTTGTGGCCTTTTAATTCATTTAGCCATTACATATACAGCTGCATAACTGTCTTTCTATCTTTCTACCAACTTTTTAGTCTTGTACATAGGACTACTGCCAGTTATCTGTTACCTATACCCTGCTTTTTAGTCCTCATCAATCAGTCATTAGTCAGGGCTTTTAAAATACTGGTAATTACTGCTGTGAAAAAACTTTACTCCTAGTTCCTGCCTATCTCCTTCTGAGAAGTTGTTTCTCCTGGGTTTTTTGGTGTAAGGACACACTACATTGTTTAGCTAGCAAGGCTTCTCGTGGATGCATTGCCCTCAAAGTCTGCTTGACCTAAGGGACTATATCGCACTAAAACATCAGTCTGTTTTATTGGTTACCAAAGTGGAACGTGAAGGATGTGTAACTGGGGGTGCTGCTTTTCTCATTAATTGTATCCTCACCTGCATGAAGACCCCATGATTATTAATCAAGTATTGATCATGTAGAAAAATGCACAACACACTCCTGTATATTTTGCTATGGCCCACGTGCAGTGGTGATGTTTTGCGTGTATATTTAATCTCATGCTTCCATGTATTATACATTTAGCAATCAAAGATTTGTGACCATGTTTCATTAAAAGCTTGTAATTAATTCAGTGGCTGGCATATCCAGTTTGTCATTGTCACACTAGTGTGCCTTCTGTGCCAATTTTATGACAGTTGGATGTCACTTATTTAAAATTTGGTTTAAATGGGCTAATGGTATACCAATGGTTAATGTTCTTTTCTGAAACACTGTATAGGACGTGCACTTATCTTTAGTTTAAACTGAGTGTTCTAGTCAGCATTTAATCCTGTTATGTTAAGTGTTCGACAGTACTTGCTCTTTTTCTCAGATTCTTGATAAAGGGGCTCAGTTAGAGCTGGACACTACTGCTTTGGGGGTTTTCTGGTTTTTACTTTTTTAATGTAAGTCTAAGTCTTTGTAATTATTGAATTGTGAGAACATTTTTGAACAATTTACCTGTCAATAAAGCAGAAGAGGGAGGTTTTAAAGTTCATAGTCTTCTGTCTTGACGTGTGAAAACAGTATGCCACTGACACTTGCTTTAGTTTCATGGTAAATTCACTTTGTTCACATGGATGTTTTACATAAACTGAAAGATACTTTGAAGCTCCATACCTGAATGCTACAAGAAAGGTGTGTGTTTCTGCGCGTAAATGCATGTTCAGGAGCGATGGAAGTCCTTTTCGTGGAATACAGCGTTGAAATTTTGTGCCCTTGGTTTGTGTTAGAGTTGTCATTTCATCGAGTCGCTGGCCCTATTAATTCATTTTTAAATATGACTATTTCCTTATGGCCGAGGCATAGTAAGGAGGCTGCAGGATCTATTCGGTCATCTTAAGTGTGATAAAACAATAAAGACTTTTGACCTGTTGTCAAAGCAGTAGTCCCAAAGAAACACTTAGGAACATTTCAAGGATTGGTGTGCCCCTAATATAGGTTTGGGGTTTTTTTTAAAGCTCCCCTCATGCTCCAGTATTTGAGCACTGCAGAGCTCACTGTAGCTAGAACAGCACCAACATCTTCCCTAGCATGTCCTGGGTAAGCATCCCTCATCCCTTATGGAGTGCCCAAGTGCTCCTGGGTTACTTCTTGATTTGTCTTGTCCGTCTTAGTCCAGGTTATCTTAATGGGGAAGGCCTAAATTAATATTTTGGACCCTGCTGTTCCTTGCCTGACCAAACCTACCTGGGTAAGGCCAGCAGGCTGGGTCAGGTCGGGTTGGGAAAGTGCACCCGCACTCTGCCCTGGGGATGGGGGTGACAGCTGACAGGAGCTTTGAGGGCTCTGTGCTGGAAGCCTCCTCACAAGTATTCATGCTAATCAGCCTTTGACTTTAAAAAAAAAAAAAAACATTTCTACTGCTCTTGAGCTGATTTGTCTCTGCACAGTGAGGACTTCGGATGACAACAAAGTCTTTAATTATGGGGGTATTAAATCATAGCACTCAGCAGTGCCAGGGCTTGGTTATAATTTAAGCAGGAGAACGTTTCTAGAAAAATAAACTAATTGCTCAGTATGAATACATTATTCTTTTTTTTGCTTTTTTTTTTTCCCCTCAAGTCTGGCCAAGCAGATTTGCCCCCCAGGTCCTCCACCACAGCCCCTTGCAAATCTTATTCCCTTAAGGCTTCAGATGCTGGTTACCTAAAGAGTCCTCCTCAGCCCTCAGGAGAACTTTTAGAAGCGCAGAAATTCAAGACTCTGTGAAATGTTCCTCTGACGGTGCAACTTTCTTCTCCCTGGAGGCTACCGGTCTAGTATCGCAAATGAGGAGTTGAGTTATGCAAGGAATGAGGATAATTTGGTCTGCCTGCTCCTCTGCGCATTCCATTTTCACAGAGGCATTACATCAGGTCCCAAAGCCAGGGCTATGGGCACACCGCTCCCCAGAACATGTTGGTCAGTCCTAGCACAGGTCTTTGCCCTGAAAGGCTGTGTACTTTGGGATACATCCTGGTGTTACTTGCTACCCAAGAACTAAAGCCATCTGCCAACACCTCCGTCTATAGCACAGATGTGCTGAGAACACACAGCTTCCTAAATGGGTGCAATCTGTTGGGGGGGGGTGTACACCGTTGCTTTATGTTTGCAGAGTAAGTGCTTAACACAGCTAAATCACAGGGAGGGGACTTCAGCGTGGAAATGCCAGGCACCTTCCTTGTTCTGCACAACGCCAGATTAGGCATCCCTGGGAGAAAGCAGATGTGTAAAAAAAGGGCTGGCAGGGGTAGTCTGAAGCACTGAGGAGCAGGGAAGCGTTTGAGGGAAGAGCTGACAGTGGGAACTGAACTGCACCCTTAGGTGCAGTTAAGCAAAGTAACAGTCAAAGGAAGGTGTTGCATCATGACCACAAACCTTGTCTTGCTGCTGAGTTTAGCCTATTTTAAAAGGAAAAGGAAAAAAAGAGATGGCATTCTTGCATGCCGGGCTACTGGAGCATCTCATGTTCTGGTTTGTACCCTGCCCCCTCTGCACCAAGCGGCTCCAGAAGGCAGGAGCGAGGAGGACATACCAGAAAGTAGCGTTCACCTGCCCAGCCCTTGTCTTCCATTGTGGTGGCAGCAGGTCTGGGCCGCCTTCTCCTGTCTGCTTGCACCCCTGTAAATGTGGCTCCCCTCTCAATTTCCCCTCACATCCCTTCTTAGTGGCCTTGGGCTCCTCGCAGCTCGTGGGGCAAGAGCTGCAGCTGCTGCCACCCTCGCCCAGTGCGGAGCAGCCACTTTCCTACAGGTTGAGAGCCGCTGCCCCACAGCCTTGGGCTCACTGCTGGCAGGGCTGTGCAGTGGCGTAGGGTCAGAGGGGCTCTGGTTCAGGGGAAGGGGTGCCATGGGCACAGGTACCACATCAGGGAGGCAGGAGGGAAGGCACAGTGGTTGGAAAGAGCCAGCACGATCTCGCTGCTCCCTTACAAAGCTCTCCTAAATGTGTTTCTGGGGACGCGGGGTGATGATGAGACCGGACATCAGCTGCACGCCTGTTGCGGGATGCCAGGGAAAGCCAAACATTGGCAGAGCATGTCCCAGTGGTGAATGATGCCCAGACTAGCGTTGCCGGCGGGGTTAGCTGAGGACAGGAGCAGAAGACAGCAGGACGTGCTCAGCAAGCGAGAGCTGCAGTGCTGCGCTCCAGCCAGAGGAGGAACATGAACTCAGGAATCAGCCAGCTCCCGTCCTTGCAGCAAATATTTTCCCTGCTCCCCAATAAGATGCAGCACTTTTTTGTCACCTGACTACACAGGTTTATGCAGCTTTATTGCTTGTTTTCTCATAGATGAAACCCTCAGATTTTTTGCAGCATTGCTTGCTTTCCAGTTCCTTACGCGGTCTCTGCTCTGCGGCCCCGTGAGGAAGAGCAGTGTGGAGCCCTGCGTGCTGCTGGAGATGGGCACAGCTCTGCTGCCGCCCCGCAGCGCCTCGGCCACCTCCTGCACGCCAGTGGTGCCAGCCCCTGCCAAATCCCCTCCCTTTCACTGCTGCTACCTCCTGCTAAAAAAAAAAAAAATTAAAAAAAAATGCATTGGGCCAAGTCTGTTTGCAGGCTCAGTGGTATTTTGAGCAGTGCTGCCTGCTGCACTGTCTGAATCCGGATCTGCACAACTTCTGTGAGCGGCTGTAACGCGCGGAGGGGAGGCACAATGATGCAAGTTGGTATCCATTAATAGTGTGCAGGTTGCTTTTTCTTTTAAGACCCTGGGAAGCAATGACTCCTGAGATCCTTCCACTAACACTAATGCATTTTGCATTAGTCTGTCACAGCAGGGGACCCTTGACTCTCAGGACCAAGAGCAAAACAAAGCCATCAGGTGCCCAGCCGTGCTGCGCACAGCCTCGTTGACATAAACCACCCATCTAATGCGCTGCTTACCAAAGATGTCTGCGAATTAAATTCCTCATTTAGGCAGGATCCCAGGAGAGACCCTTACGTACCGAAACCTGTTGCGTTGCCCTGCCTGCACCGTGGGCTGTCCGCGTGCACCAGCGCGCAGGGTAGCGATCATGGATACAGCTGGTTTTCCGGCAGCTGTTGGCCCTCGGCATCGCAAACTGGCTGTGGTGCTTCAGTTTTTTCTGCAGAGCTCCCCCCTCCCTGTGATGCTTTTTGTATGAGCGAGCGAACGTGGCTCCTGAAGGAAAAGTACAGAATGTGCTCTGCTAGCGCGCTGACAAAAATTGATCTCTACTGTAATTAAAGCCTCTATTGTAAGTGACCTCGAGCTGCTAATGCATTTTAAAAATGAAGCCTCGCCAGCAGCAAATCCATACACCCCAATATGGAGGTGTTACCGGGCGGTGATCCGTGCTGCAGGGCGGCCTGCCCCCCTCCCTGCCAGCCGTGCAGTCAGCTGTGCGTCCCCAGAGGCCATCCCACCTCACAGCCACACGCCTGCCCACGGCTCACGCTGAAATCCCCATGTGCCCAGGTGGGACAGAGAGCCGATGTCCTCAAATACCATCCTGCCACCATCTTGTGTGATGGTCCCTGTTGCTGCTGGGTTGTCTTTTCCCTCCCCCAGCATGCAGCCATGGGATGCTCTTGCCTTCAGCACACGTCGCGGGGATGCAGCCACCGAAACCCCTCGTGATGCCGGAGTGAGGGGCCCAAAAATAGCAGAGGGAGGGAAGCGTTTCACTCCAGGGCAAGTGGCAAGGGGCTCCTTGGGGGACGGCCCTGAGCCCTCTCCTTGCATGGGGCAGAGCTGGGCTGGTGGGCTGCCTGGTGCAACGGCCTCCAGCACGCAGCACTGCATCAGCCTCGGCCGGGGAAAAATAAATCGTGTATTTAAAGGCTTGTAAGCTAGAGGAGCTTCAGTCACTTGAAACGAACTGATTTGAAAGGGGAAAAGAGCACAAAAAGGGTCTCACAGGCAGCAAGTAAAACACCCGTACGGATATGAAGACCCCCCTCCTCAGTAAGACCCAGCCAGCGGATGCTGCGGCTGCTCTCGCAGGCACCATGGTAACATCGCGGCACCAGCGCCTCGCCGGCAAGCAATGCACCACGCTGACCAAGCAGTGCAGGCTGACCATGCTGCACCATGTCCACACCGGGCCCCCGGCCACAGGGTGTTGTCCGGCCTCGTGAGGTCTGGATGAGGGCTTGGGGTGTGTGGGGGGGTTTCCTTTGGGTTCACATCACGGGGGTGACTCTGTGTGCTGTGGGGCAAGTTTTGGGCACCCGTCCCTGGGTCACTGCTCTCCATGGAGATGCACTTGTTGCAGGACCACAGGATGGTGGGACTTGAGTATTCCCAACCTGCCAGTGTCAGCCACCGCCTGCAGCAGCCGATGGCTTCCTCTGCCTTTTGGCCCAGCTGGTGACCGTTCTGTTCAGCACCAAGTGCCTGACAGCCGCAGCAGAAGCTCCTGGCTGGGCACGTTGCTTTTCATCCCGGTGCTGCCGGAGGGGCACTCTCAGGAGAGACGTGCACGGTGCAACCTGCACCCTGTGCCCCCGAGCGCAGACCTCCTCTCAGCCCCGGCTCTGCCCTGGCTCGTGAAGCAATGGCAACAACCACGGCCTGGAGATGGCCGTGTGCCCTGCCTGGCCTGTGTTTTGTGTCCTGCCTGCTCGCACTGCCCGTTACCAGAGGTCTCGCTGCCGGCAGGGGGGCGGCAGGGCTGGCCTCATCACCGTGCGCTGCCCGTCACCCTTCGTCAGGGCTCTGATGCTCCTAATGATGAATTCCCAGGCCTTTGAGAAGGAATTATGTCTTCCAGAGACTAGAACAAAATATAATAAACTTAAAATAGCTGCTTCCTTATGGAATATGCCAACAAGCCCTACTGAAAACCCAGTAGAGCGTAAATTTGCATAAATTTGCATACATCTCCATAATTTCAGCCTCACCCATCAGACCTGCTCCTGTAATGAAGCACTGCCTGACACTGCAGGCAGCTGAGGGTATTTGACACATGCCAGGCTGCCAACGCCACCACTAACGAGGCCCCTTGGTGCTGCCGCTGCCTGACCCTTGTTAGAGACAGGCCAGAGCCACTGTCCCCAGCCATGGGGTTCCTGCCTGCTTCCCTCCCTGGGGACCCCTCACACTGGCACTGAATCTCTTTCCCCTTGCATCGTGAGAAGAAGCGTTCTTTCGCCACGGGGAATAATATGATAAATCCCCAGGTAGGTCCAAGAGGGTCTTGTAACCATCAGCCCGGGCACGGGGAAAAGGAGCGAGCTCAGGCAGCTCAGCAGAGGGAAAGGGAAGGGAAATGTCTGCTCAGGATGGAGCCCTGTGCCAGCACCCAGGGGCAGGAGCGAGGTCCCAGAGAGGAGGAACAGGGGACCCCACGCAGAGATCCCCCAGCACCAAGCACGCTACTGGAAAGCAAAAAAATTTCCTTTTAAACCCAACTAACGGGTCCAAGCTCTGGAGGCTCTGGGCCACATTTGGAAATTAATTTAAGCACTGAATTTCCATCATGCATCCTTCAACCTGCTGCATGCCCTGGGCAAATCCAGCACGGTGCTGGCTAAAGAATGGGGTGCTGAGTTAGAGCCCACTTCCCCAGGTATCACTGGAGACCCAAATCTCAATATTGAACTGTCTAAAAAGGACTGATCCCTACAAAATACAGTTTTAAACCCAGAAGCACCACCAGGGATGCCGTGCCTGAGTGGCTGAGCCCTTGTGGAGAAGGTTTGCTGTGGTTTCCTTCACTGTGTGGACACTTTTATTGAGGTGGGATTTGCTCGCTTGTGGGTTAGATCCCACTGGGAGCGACATGAGGGGCTGTGAGGGCTGGAGAGGCAGCGGTCTCCCCAGGGAGGTGGTGGCTACCCCCCAGCATGAGGCCACGCCATCAGGTCTCCGTCTCGCTTGCATCATACAGAGGGTTGAGGTAGAAGACCTGATGGTCTTTGGGAGCCATCTCCTGCAGCATGTCCTCTCCAGTGTCAGCGCTTGGTGGCTCCTGCAGCAGTGAGGGAGGGAAAAGCAACCGATGGAGAAAGGAAGCAAAACACTTGGCAAAACCCACCCAGTGCTGAGTCCCTGTGGCAGCCGAGGAGCTGGTGACCCACAGGAGGACAGGACCATCCCACAAACCCCTCCTGGCCTGGGGAAAGGAGGAGCCCTGCTGGGTGCATTGCACCTTGCGTTGCACCCCCACTGGCACTCAAGAGGGTCCTGGCTGGGGCCCCCCCACCTCCTGCCCACGGCCCCGAGCATCCCCGTGTCCCCAGGCAGTGGCGACTCACCACATCGAACATGGGGTTGTCAAAGCCTTTGTCACTGGCTAGCGCAGGGGATACCGGGTCCTCTGCTCTGTCCCAAAGACGGGGGAGGCGCAGGGCAGTCAGCCTGGGGAGAGACCTGGGCATCACCCACCCACATCCCGCCTGTCCCAGCAGCTCCCCCAGATGAAACAGGCCTGTTGTGACAGGACAAGGGGTAATGGTTTCAAACTAAAGGAGGGGAGATTTAGGCTAGATATAAGGAAAAAATTTTTTACAATGAGGGTGGTGAAGCACTGGAACAGGTTGCCCAGAGAGGTAGTGGAGGCCCCATCCCTGGAAACATTCAAGGTCAGGTTGGACGGGGCTCTGAGCAACCTGATCTAGTTGATGATATTCCTGCTCACTGCAGGGGGGTTGGACTAGATGACCTCTAAAGGTCCCTTCCAACCCAAAGCATTCTATGATTCTATGATCTTCAAGAGGTCGATGGGAAAGTACAGAGCAAAGTTTCAGTCTGTCTTTGAAATGGGATGTTTGTACCCTTTCCCAGGGAAAAGCTGCCCTATCCAGCAGAAACCTTTAAGCCTGGAGGTTTAGGACCTGCATACTGGAGGAAAGAGTTTGTCAGAGGCAGACAACCCCAGCACAGGCTTTGCTTCGGAGCCATCAGTCTCCCCCCGTGGCCTAAAATGAATTGCCACAGAGCTAACACCCGTTCCCACTGCAATCTCAACAAGCACTAATTACTTTTATCATTACTTTTATCATGTTATCATTTTATCATCTTAATCACCATCACCACTTCTATTATTTTCTTCATTACTCCTGTCCTAAGGGTCCCAGGCACCGAGCACCATCCCCTGCACCAGGCACCTGGTGCGGGTGGGCTCAGCAGTGGCTCCGCACACATCACCACAGGTCCTGAGAGCCCACCGGTACTGAACACTGTGACTGCTGTGGCACAGGCTCTAAGGCAATCGGGGGAGCTGCATGATCTGCAGGGAGGCCGTACCAGGCCCTTTTTGCTGGAAACAAGCTGAATTCACCAGTTTGCTAGTGGTCAGGAGGGCTTTGCTGCATGGAGGCAGGCTGTTTGTAGGCTCCCCAAGCCACCTGCCTAATTTTCAGCATCCCTGCCGGTGTCAGATGCCTCCACGATGCTCAGCAGCACTGCCCGAAAGGGCGCCTGCCCTGGGGCCGCCCAGGGACAAGCAGCAGGAGCGGGTCGGATGGGGACATGGCCTGGGCTCGGATTCAGCTCCGTCTCCTGTAGCTACACGAGCTTCCCTTCCGCTGCTGATGGAGCTGGTTTCAAAGGCCTGTCCGGCGTCCAAAGAAGTGTCAGTGGAAGATAAATCATCAAGTAGCAATTATGGGACTGGGAGTTTTATTTAGAAATTAAATGAAGGCGCGGGTTTATTGCTAGGAAAAGTCATGTCAGCACGTGCCGAGTGGCAGGGCAAGCATCCCTGGCCACGGCCGCTGCTGCGCAGCGAGAAAACCCCGGCGGAGGAACCGGGAGGGAAGAAACAACCTGACTTGTGAGCCTGCAACATGACCGGCATGCCCCGGCAGACAGCAATGCACCTTGCACGCACAAGTTAAAGCAATTCCCACCCCCCCGTTGTAAAAAGTGTAGGGTCCGTCCTGTTTACCCGTGGTCAAGTGGGTGAGACGAGCCACAGCGGCTCAGCGGACAGCCCCCCACCCAAAGACGTCTGCCAATAAACCCTCCTTGGAGGAGGCAGGGCCCTGCGTGAAGGTGGGTGCCTGAGCGAGGAGCAGAGGTGGGCGCCCCAAGCACCTGCTGTGGGCGCTGCCGGGATGCCCTGTTCACTGCTGGAGCCTGTCTCCAAGCTGTGAGGGGAAAAGTTGATGGAGAAGGGTATTTCTGTCCAGCTCCCAGCTGCGGTGAGGCCAGTGCCCACCCCACTGTCCCTCCCCTGGGACCTGCACACCACTCTCCATGCAGCGTGAGAAGCTAATGCACCAGAAGCTGCATTTTCTTCTGGATGCTGTCACTCCCTTTCATGGCTACAAAGCTGCGGGACGAGTGCTTTGAATTATTTTGATGCATTTCTGTTTAGCAGCTGGCAGTTTCAGCCCTCCATCCCCCAGCAGGACTACAAACTTACAGTTACAAGGAACAGGAGATGTCCCCAGGCAGCACGACCAGGCTGTGCAGAGCTCCAACCGAGCCACGGCAGCCTCACTCCTGCCAGAGCACACGGTGCCACATGGCACCAAGAAGCAAGTCCTCCCAGCCAAGAACAATTCCAAGAGTACAGAAGTGACTTTCAGCCACCTCACCTCCAATAAACTGTGAGGAACAACAAGGGCAATGGTTTTAAACTAAAAGAGGGTGGATTTAGATTAGATATAAGGATGAAATTCTTTAGTGTGAGGATGGTGAGACACTGGAACAGGTTTCCCAGAGAAGTTGTGGCTGCCCCATCCCTGAAAGTGTTCAAGGTCAGGCTCAATGGGGCTTTGAGCAACCTGGTCTAGTGGAAAATGTCCCTGCCCATGGCAGGGGGCTTGGACTAGATGATCTTCAAAGGTCCCTTCCAACCCAAACCATTCTGTGATGCTATGAACTAGTAATGTTGGGTATAGCAGAGCACCTGGCCATGCCCACCACCACGGGAGCTCTGGGCAACCCTGCATGCCTCCGTGCCACCAAGCTGGCTGGAAGGACAGCGTTGGGATGATAGCTGCCCCAAGGCAGGAGAAGCCTGGCAACATGCTGCCAGCAGAAGCCTCATCCCTACCTTAGCTTTCCTTTTCTGTAGAGAAAGAGGATCCCTCCAAGCAACAGGAGACTGAAGAGTAGCCCCAAGACTGTCCCTTCTGTGATCCTGCTCAGTGCGTGGCTCCCCGCTTGCCTGCTGAAAGTGCTGCCGGTGGCCACCTCCATTTTGCCATTTGAAATGCCAAGTGCTTCACCTGGGAAAGGGCAGGAAGAATTAAGGGTGAGGACTGGATGGGGCAACACGTCCCCACACCCACACACCACCCCAACTCACACACAGGGCAGAGGGAGCCTGCAGCGGGGTCTGGCACTGCTCGCCTGGTTAATCACCTTTCCCTGGGGACTGGGGGTGGGATACGCAGCTGGGTGGACTCAAATGGGACAAGCCCATGTGGGTCTGCTACCCATACAACAACCACCAGGTCCCCTGGCAGATGCTCAGCAGCATCTGCCAGCTTACTTGGCTGCCTCCACACACAGCGTTCTGGCTGGAAAGCAGCTCTACAGAGAGGGACCTGGGGGTCTTGGTGTGCACCAAGCTGACCATAGCAAGACATGGCATGGAAGGACAACGGTGTCCTGGGCTGCATGAGGAGGAGGGTTGCTAGCAGGTCAAGGGAGATGACCCTTTCCCCCTGCTCCGCCTTGGTAAGACACAGCTGTAGTGCTGAGCCAGGCTCTTCTCAGCGGTGCCCAGTGACAGGGCAAGAGGCAATGGGCACAAATTGAAATACGGTAAATTCCACTTCAACATAAGAAAAAATTGTTTTACTGCAAAGGTGGTCAAATACGGGGACAGGTTGCCCAGAGAGGTTGTGGAATCTCCATCCTTGGAGAGATTCAAAACCCAACTGGACATGGCCCTGGGCAACCTGCTCGCAGAGGCAGGGGGGCAGATGGTCTCCAGAGGTCCCTGCCAACCTCTACAATTCTGATCCTGCAGTTCTGCTCTGCCCACACCACTGTCCTACTATGATTAAAATGGTAAAACTTCTGGATAAGCAAAGTTAAACTTCTGGGTAAGCAAAGTTCACTACTGAAATCATTAGTAATGCAGAGCATGTGTGTTAGGAAGGCTTAGAGGTGTGCTGAACCAGACTGACGAGGACAAGGACCTTAGGAATGTTCAACTCGGGGAGCTTCAGCAAAGCTGCCACTTGATTCCCATGTGATTTCTGGTGAAAGAGCAGGCACGTGGGGCTGCCACGTGGGCTGCTGGGGGGGACAAGATGCTCTGGAGAGGCATGGCTTTAGGTGCACCTGTGGGGGACCCGCCGAGGAGGACAGCAGTGTTACCGTGCTGTGCTATGTCCTCCATGATGTCTGCAGCCATCTGCTCCGCAGCGGTGCCGGTCTGCACTCCCGCCTCGTCATCGATCAGCACAATTTGGATGAGGGGAGTAGAGCTTCGGGGTATGACTCCCAGGAAGGTCTGTGCTTTGTGCACCTTGGATATGGCCATCCGCACACCAGCGTGCTTAGGATTTTCAAAACACAAGGCAATACGTAAAACCCATAAGAATGGTTGGCAGAAATTAGTCACCTCTACAGATAACCACAATGGATGCACCAGCAAGGCCCACCTATAAATCTTCATGTGAGTCCCATCACAGAGCTGCCATCCCCGTTACCACAGTGGCATGGGGTTTCCCAAATGAGAGGTTCATATCTCCCCTCCCTTTGAAGTTGTGACCAGCACCCAGCACGTAGTGTCCCCCCTGTGGAGGTGAGAGCGCCAAGAAAGCAATTTCATGTAGCACACCCATTAAATGCTGTATTAAGACGTGTGCAGCTGTACGGAGGGCAGGCAGAGGCTTTCAGCTCGGGATCAATAGAGAAATACTCTGATATCGATCCTCCCAGTGTAACTCAGAGCACACCTCCCCCCCGGCAGCTCCCGGCCAAGAGGAAGGATGTCATGCTGTGTCTGACAAGCAGCAGCATGGAGTGATGCCTTGTAGAGCATGCATCTGAGTGCTGACCAGTGCCGGTTACACACTCAGTGCTTGCCTACTGGGGAATGAAAAGCAGCCCAGCATGGGGAATGATATCCCACAGCCCACGGGATGTGCTGCAGCGGGTTTGCATGATCCCAATCGCATCGGTTGACCTCCCATGTTATCTGGACCTGACCTCCCATGTTTTCTAGACTAGGGTTTCTGGCAAGCCCTCTCACATCCTTCCCCATCTGCACGCCAGCAGCTGTTCCTGCCCCGCGTTGAGAGGGACAGCGTGGCTGTGGTGGGGAGCAAGGGAGGCTGCACCAGCCCCCAACACAAGTTGGCACATCCAAGAGGCCAAGTGGGGGGGGTGAGCCCTGCAGGGTGGTGGGGAGCAAGGCTGAACACCCTGCATTCCTGGGACCTCATGCCCCGCCAAGCCAGCCCCACCAGCATTGAGTCACCGGCAGACATGGCTGGTGGCTTGTGGTTTCATTAGCCCCTCCTGATTTGGCGGGCTGACGTACCTGGCTCAGCAAGGTTTGGACCAGTCTGTCCCGGTACTTCTGCAGGTCAAAATCAGGAGTGAAATCCAGGTTAATCGTGGCTCCTGCAGCCCGAAAACAGACAGACATGACATTGTCACTGAGCCCGGGCAGAGAGCTGCCGCAGCGGCATGGCTCTGACTGCCACAAAAGGCACTGGGGACCCTCCGGTACCTCTGTGCAACTGGTCTGGCTGGGCTGAGGAGAGGCAGCTCCACAACTCTGCCTGAGCAGCACTGCCCCAAGAAACCTCTCCCTCCCTCACCAGTCTTTTTGTCAGCTGGGTTTGGTGAAGGGCTTTTGGTTTCCACCATATTCCAGAGAGAAGCTTTCCCTGGTAAAGCTTTCTCCTGCACATCCCCTGGGAAGCTCTGCCTGTAACTGGGTTTCAGGGCTGCAAGGCTGCGATTCAGCAACGCTACCCTGGCTTTGAAGGGAGGGCGGAGAGGGAAGGACACGGTGCTCCCCATACTGTGGCACTGCAGTCATGGGGTCAAATATTTTCTTTGGGAAAAAACCCAAGTAAGCATTTGTTGAAATATGAAATAAAGGCTTTAAGAGGCTCTGCTTTTAGGAACATGTCGGAGAAACATATGGTGCCATTTTAATGAATTTGGTGTGACATACCAAATACGATATACCAAATATCTAGGTACAACTGTGCATGAAAAATTCCCCTTAACAACCTTTCAGGTAGATTAATGGAGAAGCGCCAATTGCAGAGGGAACGCTGTCAATCTGCATGTTTTGATTTTAAATGAAATGAAACAAACCTGCTGTTGGAAAGCTGACATTATGGTGAAAAAGGTGCATTTCCTCTGAGTGTTTTCCACTGCATAAACTCAGCAGAGCACTATTAGCTTGACGAGCTGTGACATCCTGACAGCATAAACCAGAGGCAGGGACAAAGGGCTGCAACTCGGAACAGGCTCCCAAAAGCCAGGCTGATTCTTCATAGAATCAGAGAATGGTTTGGGTTGGAAGGGACCTTAAAGATCACCTAATTCCAACCCCGCTGCCATGGGTAGGGACACCTTCCACTAGACCAGGTTGCTCAACGCCCCATCCAAGCTGGCCTTGAACGCTTCCAGGGATGGGGCATCCACAGCTTCCCTGGGCAATGGGTTCCAGTGCCTCACCACCCTCAGAGTGAAGAATTTTTTCCTAATATCTAATGTAAATCTACCCTCTTTCAGTCTAAAACCATTACCCCTCATCCTATCACTACAGACCCTGATAAAGGGACCCTCCCCATCTTTCCTATAGGCCCCCTTTAAGTACTGGAAGGCTGCTATAAGGTCTCCCCGCAGCCTTCTCTTCTCCAGGCTGAACAACCCCAACTCTCTCAGCCTGTCCTCGTAGGAGAGGTGCTCCAGCCCTCAGATCATTTTTGTGTCCCTCCTCTGGACCCACTCCAGCAGGTCCATGTCTGTCCCGTGCTGAGGGCTCCAGAGCTGGACGCCGTACTCCAGGTCGGGTCTCACCAGAGCAGAGTAGAGGGGCAGAATCACCTCCCTCAACCTGCTGGCCACGCTTTTTTTTATGCACCCCAGGATGCGATTGGCTTTCTGGGCTGCGAACGCACATTGCTGGCTCATGTCCAGTTTTTCATCCACCAATAACCCTAAGTCCTTCTCTGTAGGGCTGCTCTTAATCCACTCATTGCCCAGCCTGTATCCATGTTTGGGATTGCACCCACCCATCTGCAGAGAGATGCCCTGGGAGGGTGGTGTGTGGGATGCAGATGGGACCTGCGGATGGGACCTGTGGGAGCAGTGCTACAGCAAAACTTCAGCCCACGAGGGCCTGGACCCCAGACCAGCAGCATCCCCCGCACCCAGCTTTCCCCCACGGAGCCAGAGGAAGGGGGCTGGGGCAGCCGGCACGGCGGGGAGGAAGAATAGGGCCATGCCCCCCACTCACCGCAGACCTTGCAGCAGTGGCCGAGGGGTTGCAAAGGGCTCTGGCACGCTGGTGCTGGGCACTGCCTCCCTGATGCCCCGAGCAGGGCCATGCAGATACGGTGACCATCCTAAAGGAGAGGAGGGCAGCGTCAGTCCCTTGCACCCCCTCGCACCCCAAACTGTAATGGCACCCCCCTAAATTGCAATGGGAAGACTCACCGGGGCATTCCCACAGGCGCAGCCGGACTTGTCGGGACAGCCGGCGCCTGTCACCTGCAGAGTGCCATTGCCATGAAACTGCAGCGGGGCAGAGGGACCTCGCAGGTACCCGGCCCAGGCCTCAGGGCTGCTGAGCTCCTACGTGGGGAAGAGCAGCAAAAACTGGTGAGCATCCCCAGCCAGGTCCCAGCGCTGTCCCCAGGCACTCGGTGCCACGTCTGACGGCCAGCTTGGGGCAGCCCCACTGCAGGCAGTGAGTGCAGCAGGAAAATCCTGCCACGACACCCATGTGGGCTTTTCCATGGGGCCAGCAGAAAAACTCTTTCTAATTTAAAACCAAAAAAAGGACCACAAATAAATCACGAGATGGCTGGGCTTTTTTTTTTTCCCTTTCCCCTCTTTCTGCTGGCCCAGAGAATTCAGTTTATCAGCTTTTAATTACTGCAAGGGAGGGGCTGGATCTGAGGTGTTTTCCTTCAATCTGGGAAGCATTTCAGTGGGCTCGGCATGAGCAAAGGCTGAGCTAGACTGGCCAGCCTTGTCCTACCAAGCCGATGGTAAGTCCCTCACCCGCTGCCTTCCATGGGAGGCTTCTCCATGCCCTGGCACAGCAGGAGGATTTCTCAGGCCCTGGGGTGAAAATACCCCACACAGAGCAAGGAGTGGGCTGGCTTCAAAGGGACAAAGTAGCTTATAAGGTCAGTTTTTAGGAAATATGCTATAATCACAAAAATAAAAAGCACCTTTTCTTTCCATCTCATCACTCAGCAGCAGCCTCCACCCCAGGGCATGGCCAGTTGCAGTCCCTGGGAGGAGTGGTTTTGGCAGGGGGCATGATATGCCATGGGGTGGTCTCCAGCCATCAGTGGGACCAGCATCACTCTGAGCATCCAGGACTGCCCACCTCTGCATCCCTGGGGCTATGTGTGCCCTACATGAACTCCATCGGGGTCCTGCCTTGTCCAGACTCGCCTGCACCCGCCTGGGCACTGACTGAGGTTATTACTCAAAAACCGGTTACCTAATGCCTGGCCCTGAAATGGCAGATCCCAGGCAGCACAGCGGTAGAAACAGTAAATAACTTATGAAATATCTGCCGCATCTCCTACTCCTGGAAGGAGCCTGTGTTTACTGCTGCAGCGGCTGTGATCTTTCACTCCTCCGACCAGCGAGGGACAGGGCTCGTCGTGCACCTGATTCCCGGGCTGGAGCACAGCAGGCTGCCAGCGTTTCTATAATTATCCCTCCAATCAATTAAAGAGCGGTACCAAAGCAAAGCTGGGAGATGATTGCCAGGCCACGGGCTGTGTTAAGGTCGGGGACGGGAGGGAGGTGTCCCCAGAGGGTCCCTGAGCAGCGTGGTTGCAGACACGTGCCTGGGAAGTGGGCAGCCCCTGGGTGCCAGAGAAGGTGCCATTTGCTGACAGTTTGACCTGTGCACATTGGCCTTTTTTTTTTTTTTTAATGTGAATAGGGAGATGGCCTGTGCTCCCGCACCGCAGGGAGGGAGGCGATAACAAACCGGTAGAGGAAAAAAATCATCGAGACCATCCGCAGCAGCAGCAGCCCATGAAGCTGCAGCGCCATGGGAGTGCCCCGTGCAGCGCTGCTCCTCCATCCCCAGCTGGTCCTTCCTCTCCTGACCTACTTTGGGGCCGTGGTGAGGAGGCGTCGAGCCGGTTTCTCAGCATCCCCACGTTACCTGGCCCATGAGAGAGATGCTGCGGAGATGAATCACTTGCTGCGATGAGTCGACATTTACCCGGAAGGAGGTTTCGGGCTGGAAGATAACATCGTCGTAGTGGCACGGGACGCGTTCCTCGTCCACAGAAAAGATGCGCCTGCCTGGCTCAAGCTCCCCGCCGGGGAACATGGCCTGCCACAGTGTGGGGTCGAACCATGCGTGGTGGTCGGCATCAGCGAACCTCACTGTTGCACCTGGAAAAGCAACAGGAAAAGTTGAGCATGACCCAGACCCAAATCCGCAGCCCTGAAGGATGCATCTGGGTTGGTAGAACCAGGAGTGCTTGGCCCAAAGTGGAGGAGCTCACCCTGCCAGCAGGGAGCAAAGGGCCGGCCCTGGCATCGCCTTCCCGGGCAGCCGCTGCAGGCACCTCCTGGAGCCTGGCAGAGGCTCAGCAAAGCTTTCCAGTGCTCAGGGCTGAGGTCTCAGCAGCTCAGCCCAGACCCCACTTCTGGCTGCAGACCTCCAGCCCCAGATCCCACAGAACATTCTTCCCCCACTTCTTTAAAGCTCACCTTCATGGTTAGGGAGGAAAACAGCCGTGGAGCCTGAATGCTGAATAACAGCTAAACTGGAAGGAAATGGGTATGATAACTCATGTCCCAGTTTCCAAGCAGCCTCGCAGGCCTGCAGAAACATGACCAGCCCTGGTCCCCACAGTGGATAACCCAAAAACCAGTGCACCATTTAACCATTAATTATTTAACCATTAACCATTTCCCTGCTGGTCACAGTATCATCACACAGTGCCCTGCTTCCTTCTCAGCCTTCTCCAACAGCTGAACCTTTACCGATTCAGCTATCACACAGGCGTTTACTGACTGAATTATTTGCATTCATTTTAAAATCATGCTTTAAAAAAATCCATTTGTGAAAGTTGCCCCAGAAATGCCTATTGATTTCAGGGGAGCAGCACGTGGTCAGAAGGAAAAGCCCAGTGCAAGGCGGAGGCAGCTGCCAGAGCATCCCTGATGGGGGGCAAACAGCCCCAGTGTGGAAAAATTATAGGGATTAAGGTTTTTGGAGCGGCTCCAGACAGCCTGATGCTGCAGCCCCCTCCTCCAGGCAGACCCATTTGGGATTTTTCTCTCTTTTTTCTCTTTTTTTGCCAGTCAGAGAGCAGGCACAGGCGCTCCACTTGGACTCTTCCTTTCCTGTGGCCGAACGAAAAAGTTACTTGCCACCGAAAGCGTTAGGTAGCTCTTAAATACCCAAAATACCTCTCCCTAGCAAACAGCTTTCAGGTACCGATGAAACAAACCTGCTGCCTCAGTCACAGCAAACCTGGGCTGGAGGCTGAGAGGGGAGGGGAGGATGCGCTCACGCCGAAATGCCTGTGCGCAGGGGGCCAAAGGCCAACTCGCTGCGATGGCTGCGGTTCAGCTTGCCGGTGTGTAATTCCTAACCAGTTTTCTTTAGAAATACCATGGCAAAGAAAATGAGGGCTTTGATGTGGCTACATGCTTAATAGGCAGGGTAAAATACAAACAATATTTGCCTCTCTGCTACAGCTTCAAAGGCTTCCCTACTATAATTGCTTTTTTAGAAGAGACGTGATCTAGCAGGGAAAAAAGATCTGATGTGAGGGAGGTCATCAAAGAAAAGGCAGGTATTAAAAGAGGAGTGATTCACTTTGCTCTGAGGTGGGACGGCAAAGACCTTTGTAGAAGTGTTGGGGATGAATTTGCACGATTAATCAGGGGCCGATGGGATGACTGGTCTGGGCACAAAATACCTGAGTCACAGCCTGGATCCCAGCTGCCATCGAAAGCTGCGAATCCTGCACCAGATGCTAGCACGAATTCTCCGTTCAGGGGCAGGTACTAGACGAAGGGATTCAGAGTATTACTGCGTGGTCCCGCTGCCAGCCACCCAGGCTTGTAATCAAATAACAGCGCTAATTATTAGGCTGCCTATTACACTTGCTGTCTCCGAGGCACTTTACAGTCATTAGGAGTTACCCTTGCCGTGCCCCACGTTAATGGGAAAGTATCAGCTCCCGGTTTTACAGATGGGGACGCTGCGATGGGGAGAGGCAGCCTGACATTATCTTCCAGTAACACAGAAAAGCATGAAGCGTTCAGGGAAGCAAGAACAAGGAAAAAGCAAAGTAAGCTCTTTGACAGCTCCCTCCTCCTCTTGCACCCCCACTCCCACCAGTTCAGGAAAGGCTTTATACATTGGTACGCCACGAAAAACCCAACCTGACTCTGCAAGTGCCCAGAGGTCCCTTTTTGCTTAAGGGGTTCCCACCTCCGGGGACTGCACTTGCCCCACAAAAAATAACTCAGGGGCCCAAGGCATGCTGGGTGAGGTGTCAGCTAGTGGATTCACGCTTGGTGCAAGCTAAGGAAAGCACACAGCGGCATTTGGTGCAGCTTGCCATAGCTAGACCCCTTCTTGTTGGGTAGGACGTCACTGGCAGGTAGTTGGGGTCACCACGCTTGCCTGGCCTCAGCCCCTTCAGGCTTCTGCTCCGGAGCATGAGGACAAACCTCAACAGGCGCAGCTCTGCCATGGGGGCCCTTTCAGCAAGCAGCTGTGGCCACACGGGTCACCAGCCGGCACTGCTGACTCCAGGACAGGCCTTGGCAAACTGAGTCAGGCGGCTTGTTCATAGCACATGGGTTATTCAGTCCAGCCCATCTTATTTTCCATTTAGAAATTGCCACAGAGAAAGTCGGGGTTTCCCCCAATATTTTCGTATGTCAAGGAGTGAGTGATGCTCACGGCTCCATTCTCTGCTAACTTGGTCTATCCAGGGTTTTAGCATCATTGCCCAGACAGCATCTAGAAGCCCTCCAGGACTGCGTTATGCCAGTGGACTGGGTCCTGCGCTCAGGCAGAAGCACATTAGATGGGATTTTAAGGTTTCATCTACTTAATTGGTCTTCAAATATGCATGTAGGTTAAAGAAAGCAAGACTTATGAATGACTGCTGTGGGTGGCTGCGATAGCTCTCTGTCCTTGGGGCAGTCTTGCCTGAGGATGCTCTGTCCCACACAGGGACCACCCTGGAGCAGGGGTGGACATGGCAAAAAGCTCCTCACCCCCAAGCTGTAGGCAGCTGTTTAGAACTTTAGTGCCTTGGTGGTGTGGTGCTTTGAAGGCCATAGCCCAGGTCCCCCTCTTGGTTCAGGAACTGTAAGAAGCCAGGGTGGAGAGCAGAGGGCAGCTGCCACCGAGAAGAGCCCTGCAGTGCTCCTGTGCACCACCAGCTTCAGACCCAGCAATGTCGTACGTGGGGCTGGAGAAGAGGGGATGACGACGTGAATAGCTGAGGTCTGGGCAACATCTGCCCCAGGGGTATGGAGTGTCCCCGCTGGCCAGGAAGAAGCCTTTGCCTACGGATGCTGCTCCGTGAGACCATAGCATGTGTAGTGCCTAACTGGAAACCATGCCATCATGTTCCCTGAATTTCTATTACTCTTGAGTAAAGTCAATTTTTCCAGTACCAAAGCACTGAAAGAGGCTGAAAGGTCTGCTGGAATAAGAATGGCAACATGCCCTTTAGCTGCAGATATAAAAGCCATGTCTGATGACGTTTTGAGGCTCAAGACTTGGCCTGCTTTGAGCTGGGCAAGGTCTATGCTACCAGCTTCTTTCACAAGGTGCTTCACCTCAGAAATGTCCTGGCTTGTTTTCCTGTGAGCCCACGCAGGAACAAGCAGTGGGATACTTTGGGGCAGTCAGCTACCACCAATGCTCAGGGCAGGTGCTGCCGGCTAAGTCCCTTCTTCCAAACCCACTGGGCCATCTCAGGCTGGAGCCCCTCACCGCTGCCTCTTGCCCAGTTTGCAGGTCGCCACCCTGCAGCCTGCTGTGCATGACGGGGCCGAGCAGGGAGGGTGGCCAGCTGGCTGCTGGGGTCCAGCCGCCCAGGATGGGGTTTTGGGTGGGATGCAGTTGATCGTTTCACCAGCACAGGGTACCAGCTCTTCACAGCAGTTACCTGTGGGCACACGGGCCCACAGCTGCAGGCATCTTTGGGTGGAGGAAGAAAAATCAGACAGCAGCAGCTGGCGACAGGGATGGGTGGTGACACAGCAGGGCCATGACTGGCTGGCCTCTGTTTGCTTTCCCAGGCTGCAGAAGTTGGTGTTTGTGAGTGTTGCAGCTGGATCAAGACCACTGGGTTGGGAAGTCCCTGCTCTAATCCCTGCCTGCCTGACAGCTCTTTCCCCTATAGAGTTACCAAACACTTTGACTATGGCTGTGGGTCACAGCTTCCCAAACGCCCTGCGGTGGCCATGCAGCACACAATGAGCTTTCCTGACCAGGGGCTTGTTTGTTCAGACCTTCACAAATTAACTAGGGGGAGAAAAAAGCCACAGAGACAACACTTGGACAAATATGTGCCTACATTTGTAAGCTGCATCACTCACGCTGCTCCAGGGAGCAATGCAAGAGCGTTTTGTGCATGCATTATGCACAAAGCCAAGCAAGGAAAACCTGGTAAGGATTCACATGGCATGGCTGAGTTCAGTGTGAGGAGAGCAGGGATGAGGTGGGCTTGGTGGGTTGGAGATACACACACATGCGCGCACACAGATGCACAAATGCTGGTCCAATGACCAACCGAGGTCTTGTCCTCCTGTGCCTGGGAGGGCCCAGGTGAGCACGGTCTGGGTGGGCTGAGGAGCAGATGCAGGGTCAGCAGCACACAGCATCAATCCTATCCACAGGGAGAGGTGGGACAAAATGCCTCATGCTAAACCTGCCCCACACCTGCAGCATCTATGCAGGGATCTGGAGACACCAGGCTCTCTGGCAAAGACAACTGCTCTAGCTACCGCTGGAGACGCCCCTCCACCACCAAGGCCAAAACCCCAGGCTGGCTGGATGTCCCAAGCCCAGCAGAAGCTGTCCATATGAGTGTGAGTGTGGCAGGGAAATGAGAGTCCCACAGCACACACAGTGTCCCAGCCACTGACCCCTTCACCCCCTGGGACTGCCCAAACACTGTTAGCACCAGCCCTGGAATTAAAATGCGAGGCAACGCGATGTGAGCCAGGGGATGAAGTCAGCTCATCTCCACAAACATGAAGTGCAAGAAGAGCCCTGTATTTCTGCTTCACAGCAGGAGTTTCTGAGGCTGGCCCCTGCAGCTACAGCTCCTTGCCCACCAAGGCGGACATGTTGCCCTCTCACCACCAGCCCTCCCTGAGATGCATGCCACTGGGCAGCATTTCAGAAGTGGCTCCGTCGTCCAGTGGATCTTAGTTTGTAAATAATTTGCCTTTTCTTTTTTCCTAATGTAAGTTAAGCATCTCACCTTGCTGCAGAGGACAAATGGAGACTCCAGCTGGGCAGTGGCTTTCTGCATTTGGGTGTTTAGTATAGAAATTGCATATAGGCTGGGCCACTTTCCAAGTACATTTTGAACTGAGCAATGACATGTACCAAAGGACCAGAGCCAAAAAGCTGGCAGTTTCATCTGCTTTCCCTTGCTCCTGCCAACCTGTACTCCAGGGCCATTAATACAGCGAGCTTAGAGTCCCATTAGTCATTTCCCATCCCTGATACTGGTAAATGACTTATCTCTTTGGTCATCGTTATCCAGTGTAATGACAACTGAAACACAGTCATCATTTTTCTCATCAAAGTCAGCAAAAAAAAAGAGGAAAGACCCCATGTGGCTCTCAACCCACAGTCACCACATTTGCAACCCCAGTGTTGCACCACTGAGAAGAAAATCCTGCTGCCCCAATGCGTAAGTGAAAATGAAACTAACCTCTGAAATGCAAGAGAAAAAAAATGGCAAAGGCTTGAGTGCATGGCTTTTGAAGTGGGTTGCTCTGAACCGGCCTTCGGCACATCCCAGCTCTGCTCAATTCAATTCATCGGGCTGAGATGACTGACAGCAGCAGTGTGACTGGCGTGTCACCATCATCAGCACAGGAAAAAACGCGGCACTAATGCTTCAAACCCAGGCGAGCAAGGCTCGTGATTGCCGCCGGCTTTTCTGCCAACCTCGTTCTAATTCAGAGCATCAACATGTTGGCATTCCTTGCTTGGGTGAGACTGTGCCACCATCCCCATCGCGCAACACTGAGACTGCCCGGGCGCGCTGGGCTCCGCAGCGCTGCACCCACGGGTGCACCAGCGAGCAGCTCGGTAGCCATCGGGGCTGTGCTCGGCTCCCGGGTACATCCTCTCGCCCGGCACCCAGCCTGGGGGCAGCTCCTGGGCTGGCGCTGCTGGCACCCCATGGAAACACATGGCTGGGGTGGGATGTGAAGGGGTTATCTCTCTGCCACGGAGAGGATGTGTGCTGTAACCCACCACAGATCTTAACACTCAAGGATTTCCATATCACCTCTCCCAGTCCTGCTTTGCTGGGGCAGCAGCAGCCCACACACGGCAGCAGCCAGGCAGGGCAGCAGGCAGGCAGGCCCTGCCCGTCGCTGCCCGCAGGTGGGAATAGTGGGGGTTTTCCCAATGCCCGTTGGGGCTGGGGCGGGCTGAGCACAGCCGGCCGTGAGGGTGCTTGGGTGGGATCCAGCTGCTGGCTGAAGTCCCCAGAAGGGCACAGGGCCGGATTCATCCACAGGTGAATCCTTTTGACGGCTCTGGAGCGTTGCCAGGGGCTCGCTTGCTGCAGGGTTTCTTTGGTTCGTTAGCGGGGCTTCATTCACTTGCTTTCCTGCCTGGGTGAAGCTCCCACCTGCATCCTCAGGCCAGCGTCCTTCCCCCCAGCCGCACACACCACCCCACGCCCCCAGCCTGCCACCAGATCCGGCCTGCCCCCTCCATGGCCCCCGATCGCCCACTGGCTATTCCAGATCCCCGGCGAGAGGAGCCAGCGAGGCAGGATGACCTGCGGCCACCCCAACAGCTCTGGGTGAGCCATGGAGGGCGACCCACTGCTGGACTCAGACCTTGCTGCCCAAAGAGCTCCCTGCCCTGGCACATGCTGCCTGTGAGGAGCAGGGCTTTAACATCCCAAGGATAACGGGCAAGAAATGCCTTTTTTCCCCCCCCATGAAACTCACGCTCGGGCAGGCTGGTGCAGTGCAGAGCAGGGCACAGGAGCTATTGCTCCTCTCCGCAGAACCCATTGGCGGTGGGCAGAAGATGCCCACCAGCCCTCCTCTGCTCCCAGCAATAACTTGCCCCTCTGCTTTCAGCACCCGGAGCAGGCAGGGGCACGGGCAAAGGAGTAGCGCGCCAGTGGGACATCATCATTTCAGCGTCAACCCCTGAAAGCTAACGAGGCGCTTGGCTGCCTTCCCCTGCCTGCGTCCCTACCTCCCCATCCCTCAAGGCAGGGTCCTTTGGCAGCAGCGTGCTGTGCTCTCATTAATGCAGGAGCCGGTTCCCCTGCCATGTCTGCTCGTCACGTTTTACATTGTGTTTAGGGGCGCGGGCTCCCCTCATCACCTGCCCAAGCTGGCCTTGTCACCACGTCCCCTGACACAGGGGCGGCCTGGCACATCGCGTTCCTGAAACATCACGCTCCTGCCCATCCCCACAAAGGAGCTGCAGCTCCCGGCCATCCCGTGCAGGTGCTGCCCTGCACACCACCCTGTCAAACCACCCCACAAACCCCAATAAAAGCCATCAAGGGCTAAAAAAAGCAACGGGCCTAAAAAAGCTATTCATTTGACTGCATCCCCCCCAGTGCACACCTCTAGAGGTGGAGCTAAACAGGTCCCAGCAGGGTGCAAAAATAGGGTGTCCCGGGCAGGGGACAAGGGGATATTGGGAGCCCCTTGGGGAGCGCATTAAGGTAAACCAGCCCAAGACACCTGAGTTCTGGATGCAGAAGGCACACAGAGGCTTAAAGCCATTTGCGAAATCTACTTCAGGTTAGTTCAGCTCATTTTCCTGAACTTCCCTCTGCAGACAAGGTCAGGGAGAGCTGGAAAGTGGTGGTGCGGGCAGGGGAGCCATGCCCGGCATCAAGGGACGGCAGCCGGTGCAGAGAGCGGCCGCCCAGCCAGATCTGCCCCAGCATCCACTCCAGCCCGGGATGCCAGCAAGCTGCTCTGCTCATCACAGGGTTTAATAACTCCTTCTGCTGGAAACTAGCCTGCAAGGAGCAAATAAACTCGGGGAGGCGACTGCAAAAGGCTGTTTTACTGCACTCCTTTCCTAGGGCAAACCTTCAGTGGGAATGCTGCCGGAGAAAAGCCTGCAGGATTCAGGCTTGTAATGATGTGCTGGCACACACGCACGCACACACGCACTCCCGTAAAATTTTTACCTTCATCTCAGGAGAAGGAAAATTAATCCCTTTTCTGGGTGCCTCGTTACCCTGCTGTTTGGGAAGCAGGGGGGAGGGAGCGCCAGTGCCTGGGACGAGCGCAAACCGTGGCAATTCATTAGAGCCGGCGCCCCTGGAGAGCAATTGGCATTTCGAGATCAATCTCTGCCAGGAACCGAGCAGGAGCATCCTGCAGCAAAGCCGAGTACATTCTGCTCTCGCAATTAGGCAGCTAAAAATACAAGGCTGGGCGAGATGTCCCTGGTTAGACCCCAGTGCCCTGCACGCTCCTGACCCTCACCCAGCCTTTGCGGCCCCTCGCCGGGTGGTCAGGGAGGAGGTGCAGGCAGGTGCTGCCACCATGGTGGGGCTTGGTGATGGGGCAGAGCTGGAAAGGTGACATTGGTGCTGCCGAATAACCCCGGCCAGTGCCCTGACCCTGGCACCACGGGTGTCGAGCGAGGCTGCTCTGCCCACGTGGCTAAACCTGACTCCTGCCACCCCAAAAATAGAAAGCAGCATCATCCATCCCCGGCCCATGCAGTGGTTCTGGCTGGCTCGGGCACAAACTGCGCCAGGGCTGGTGTTATCGGGACAAATGTTGGGCTTGCAGCCGCAGCCGTGCCCTGGCCTGGCTGCCTTTGGAAGCGCAGCCATAGCCACAGAGTCTAAACCCCTCGGAGGAGCCCTTCTCCCCCAGCAGGGAGACAAGCAAAGCCAAAGCCTGCCTTGCCCTGGAGCACCCACATCAGGCACTGCCACCCTGAGCACCTCCATCTTTTTTGCGGATTTACCCCCAGGTGCCCCTGAAAGCCAGCTAAATACTGCTCTGCATCTTTAGGCAGCTAAATACCATAGAAAATCCAGACTAATCACATTGGTTGTGCTTCAAAGTCACTTACGCTTAAGGTGGACTTGGATTTAGTGTGTGGCTGAATTAGGGACCCACTCAAAACTTCAGACCAAATAACCTCCAAGCTGGGTGATAAACGGGTTTTCTCTGAGCCAGGAGGTGGGCTGCGTGCCCCAACAGCCCTGCCCTCCTCCTGAGAAAGCAGCTCCTGGTGCTTGGCTGGTGCCCCCATGGGGTGGATGGGAGGGAGCTGGAGGGCTCACCATACAGAAGTGCTTCTTTTAATATAAATGTCGGGGGGGGACTGATGGTGGTACATGAGGACCCCCGCCATCCCAGGTCTTGCTCCACTCAGCTGGGGAGTCAGGATGGGAGGTCTCATGCTGACCCTCCGCCAGCGGGACACTGGCACCGAGCATCCCCCTCCCTGCACCCGCTGCGGCGGGCACCGTCCTCATGAAAGTCAATGAGAGCCCAGCCCCTTCCCTGGCCATGAATTTCCTCCTGCGCTACTACAGCAAGCAACACTCTCCTTTTTTTTTGGCCAAAGGCTGTATAGCATCTCCATGGCGACTCTAAAGCTTAATGTATTCCCGCTGATTTAAGTGATTAATGCTCCGGCGCGGCGCGGCCGGCAGCTGAACAGGTGCAGCCCAGCCTCTCTGCAAAAAGCCTCACGACCAATTCATTTTCTAACCACCCAGTTGCCAAATTTCACGCCATCCCCACAAGTGGCAGACCGGCTCAGGTGCTGGGTTTCATTCCTTTTTCATTCCTAATCTTGGCAGTCCCCGTATCACCTGGTGACAACACAGCATGGCAGTGCACGGGAGGGAGGTGGCTGAGCTGAAATTAAAAAGAAATATTAACCACCACGCTAGGGAACTTGCTGGGACAGTTCATTGCAAATCGTTGGGGCGGCGATGCTCAGAAGGAAAGCGTGAGCTGCGGTTCGGGTTATAGCCTGCGATGAGCTTGGCTGCTCACAGGAGGTGCAGCTTGGTGCAGCAGTGGGGCGAGCCCCCGGCTGGAGGGGAACAGTGCCGCGCTCTCACAGCCAGTGCTGCTGCCAGGATTTATTCCCTCGTGGGCCCCCCAGCCCTCCTCTCCTCCTGCACAGCGGTGGGACTATAATATTCACTGTAACCCTGGAGCCTGCACGGCCGCTCGCCAGCAGTGGGATCCCGGAGAAACCCTGGGGCAGCAGACGGTCCCCGGGGCTCCCGCAGGGACCGCCGGATACTTTGATTGGGATGAGTTGGGGGCCACTCTGGCACCCTGACCCCATCGCTCAGCCGCGATGGGAAACGTCCACCCGAGCAGCCCGTCGGCACAGCAGCACGTCCACGGGCGTCATTAGTTGTGCAAAGGTTGTGTTGCACCTCCCTCTCCTTCGGCCAGCCGCAGGGCTGCTCAGCTCGGCTCTTTAGCTTGGTTGTAAAAGGCTTACGCCGTAATGAATAACGCTGCTTTGCAATTATGCACTTTGCAGGCCTCTGATGAAAGTACTCTAGAAATATTACACATTCATCTGTAAGTAAAATACTGGAGTGATATTTTGCTCTTTTCTTCTCTGGGTAAATTCCACATCATTTATTACATTATATTTGTACGTATTTCCCCAGTACATTCTTTCCTTCAAAAATTCATATTTAAAATGCCATATAAATAAAGTAACTCCTCCAAATATTTGTACAGGGATTAAATGTGGCACATGGCGTTATTAAAGCATCAAAACTATTAGTGGCGTAGACAGCCTGAACATATTACACCACATAAATTTCAAGGGCTTGTTCGGATTTAATGGCCGATAAAAGAGCAAAGCTGCTCTAAAACCGAGAGAGAAAACTTGGCCGCAAGCTCATCCTGTCCAGGGGAGGTGGTTTTACAAATGGGACCCAGGCCCTTTCGTGCCATCCCGGTGCTGGGATGGGGATCGCCGGTGACCCATCCCATGCTGATGTGTTGGGGCAGCAAAGGTTTGCTTTTTCCCTTTAATTCCTTCTTCCCTGTCAAATTTGACCCTCCAAACTGTGGAGATCGAGACCCTGCGCTTTCATGGCTACCTGTCAGCCTGCCCCGGGAAGGGCTCCTCTTTTTGGGGGACACCGAGTTGCTCAGAAACATCTCCGAGGTGAGACCCCCCCAACCTGATGTCACCCAACACACACATTTCAGTAGGGTGTTGTGCCCGTCCTGCCATGGTCAGCCTAATAGCGCCACAGAAAAATATAAAACCCAATGGCACTTGAAAGGAAATATGTCAAGCAACATTTTGGGATTTCCCAGAATGGTTTGTTTTCATTTCAAGACATGTTGATGTCAGCTTTACTTAGCCTCTGCCCGGGGCTAGAGCCTGCTCCACATTGGCAATGCTGCGTGTTGGTGATCCTCAGCAAACTACTGCCAAGGTCCCAGTCCCATGGAGGGGCTTTTTCCCTTCCTTTGGGGAGGAAAAATTAATTTCTTCCAAATGAAAGTGGTTTTTGGGGTGCTCCCCCCCATATCCCCCAGTGAAAAAAAGAAATAATCCCTGAAATGGGCTTTTTGGGTCCACGGTGCAGAGCCCCCCCAGGCTGCTGTGACTCTCGTTCCCTGCCCCAGCCGAGGCATCCTGGTCGAGTCTGGCAGGAGCAAAATGTCAAAGCCCCTGGAGAGGGGGACAGGGGGACGTGCCACCCAGCTGGCAGCGCCAGCCCTGCCCTCGCCCACCCTCCCGGCGCCACCGCACGCTGCCTTACCATGTCCGTCAGCACGTGGGGAGACCTGACAAAGACTTGGACAACCTGCAAGAAAAGGAAAAATAAAAGCAGGCTTTCCCCTGGCAGGTAAAGGGCTTTTCTGAACGCCCAATGGCATTTTGAAAAAAAAAAAAAAAAAAAACCACAAAAAAAACAAACAAAAAAAACCCATAAAAATGGCCAATACCTTGTTCTTCTCAAAATGAACCACATCGCTGGCACAGGGGACTCTGCCTTTATCCCAGTTGGAGGCGGTTTCAAAATTGGTGTTGGGGATCCACTGCTTGTACACGGCGGCGGCGGCAGCTGGGAGGAGCAGGGAAACCAGTGTAACCCAGATTGTGGGAGGCAATGGGAGCCCTCTACAGGATGTGCTACGGGATTGGCCGTAGCCAAAGGTTGGCCTTTTCAAGCCAGATTTGGGGGTTTTCCACCCAGAAGCAGTCCCTGCGTGTTCCCAGTTGAGCAGTCACAGCCCTCCTCTGCACAGGGGATTTTTTTGGCTGGCTTTTGCCCACTCAGGTAGGAAGAGGAGTAAGGGACAAACACTTGGTAGGCAGAGAGAAGGCAGGGGAGTCCTGCAGGCAAAGGGCAAGAATAACATACACCTGGTACCTAAGCATTCATTGCAGTGGGTTTTGTTGCCACACAGGCTAATCAAATGTGCAGAGACCCCCTCCACCTTGGTGTTTCCAGTAGGTATGGAGTGGACATGCAGAGCTGGCAGGGCCACGAGGACAGGATGAGAGGAGAAAGGTCATGTAGCACAAGATATGGGCTGGTTTCATGTGTTTGGGACCGGAGGGGGAGGATTCAATGGTGTCCTGCAGCCTGAGGCTGCGGCAGGTTGGGAAATAGAGGTCTTCCCCATGGGGCTTGCCAGGATGGTGGTGGTCCTGCCCGCAGGTCCCCACAGTGATGAGCCCGCTGGCCGGGGATGGACCGTGGCAGAGGTGGGTTTCCACTCTGACCCGCTGTGTTTGCAGGAGCGCGGTGGAGACGCATATCTCCTGGCCTAACGTTGCCTAGGCTTGGCTGGGAGATGCACGTCCAGCTGAAGATGAATCTCCAGCAGCCTGAATTAAATGGCTTCAGGCAAGCTAGGAGTTATGAGACAGAAGAGAGGAAAGAAAGGAAAGAAGAAACCTTTGCTCTTAATATAGATCATCTTTTCTTTAGGGGAAAAAACCCACAAAACTACAAAATAGGTAGAAAGTCAGTGGTGGATGGGACCCAGCCACAGAGGGGGCAGGAGGGGCCATGGGGGGACCCCGCATCCCAGGGTGGGAGGGGGCTCTGAATGACTGTGCACTGCAGAAAGCCTGGGCCCTGCTAGTCCGAATGATGGGGAGGGATGTGCTCTGTAAGCTCCGTGGAGGCTTTATCGGTGTGCAATGGTTGCCTCGGGGCATAATTTGCACTGTCTGACTCTGCCAGGGGCTCTGCTGAGATCATTTGCCGTCTGTAGCCACTGTTGGGCAAAGAGGAAACGATGTATTTTTAACCTGAATGGAAGTCCTAATGTAGGAACAGGGGTGGGAGCCTGGGTGCAAGGAGCAGAGGGCCCCCCCAGCCCCGCACTGGGCTGTAGCCATGGCTTTCAGCTGCCTGGAGGAGCCTTTAGCACAGCAAACCCCCCCCGCCCCGTGTCCACTTTAAAACCCACTGAGAGGGAAAAGTACAGCAATGAGAACAGGACCCAGGTAGCTGCTTGCAGTGTCATGGGCAGAAAGACTTTGCTGATTTGGAGTCAAAAAGAGCTTAAGAAAGGAAAAAGCCCCCAGATAGTAATTGCAAGTTGTTCTGTCCCTGCTACGGTTGACTTGCGTCCCTCCCACCCTGGGAAGCTGGAGAATGGAGAGGTTAAAGCTCCAGCAGAAAGACTCAGCTGGCCCCATTGCACACGCGCCTCATGTTCCTGCAGCTGGAAGGTGTTGTGTCAAGTGAGCTTGTGCCGTGCTGCACCGCAGCGATGGCTGTGTGTGCCAACCCAGCTTGGCTACAGCAGCAGCGGGGACATCTCCTCCGGCCAGGGGCTCTGAGATGGCAGAGGTTAATCTCCTGTTGCAAAGCCTTTTCCCGCATGCAGCTGCACTGATGCATTCCTGCACCCTTCACAGCCCTGGAAATATCAGCGTGCTATTTAATCAGCCTTGTCTCCAGGGAAGCGCAGTCCTTGAACATCAAAGCAACGTGCATATTCAACAGAGAATGTGTCCTGCAGCGCAGAGCTGCTGGCTTCAAATAAGAGCAGGAAAACCCGAGCTGCGGAGGTGCAGCGGGCACAATACACTAATCCCAGCCTCATTCCCCTGCCTTCTCTCTGTCCAGTTGGAAATGCCTTCTCCCGTTTGCGTTACAGGTACACCTAAAGTGACAGAGCCTGCAGCTCTGCTCCAAAACAGGATTGCCGAAAGGGCAACGGGTGAAGTCATCCAGCAGTCACCCCTGCTTGCCATGGCGGTCAGGCCCTGGGCATACTCACCAAGGAGCTGCAGGACACCAAGGAGGAGGAACAGGCACTTCATTTTGCAGCAGGCTGCCAGCCTTCGCCTCCACAGCCCCTGCCCAGCTGGACCTTGGACCCTCCCCGGGGGCACGTGATGGGCTCAGCCCGGAGGAGGATGTAGGGAGAAGGGAATAAACCAGTACGGGAGGCAGGTTTCCCCCATCACAAACCAGAGCCTTGCTCAGTCCCAGAAGACAGTTTGCTCCCACAGCTGCCCATTTCCCAAGCTCCCCACTTCCTTGGCATCCATGGGGAGCCTGGGAGAGCCACCGAGGAACAAGGTGGGGAGGCGAGAGCAGTGGTCCCCCCAGCTCGGCTCACTGGACCTCGCCATCCGCGCCCCCTCCACCCATCCGCGTCCTGCTAAAGGGTGGCAAGCGTAAACACGCCGCGTGCACATCCGACACCGCTCTCCCCTGCAGAACGCTGGCTACCTTGTAATTACTAATAATGGTCTCAATGTATTTTCAATTAGCTCGCTTGGAAGAGAGCAGCTCCCAGCGACGACTTGTAATTGTACTTTGACCACCAGCTGATTTGCTCATTACCCGGCACGCGCCGCGGCAGCGCCAGCGCAGCCCCACACTGCTTTTGTTGAGGCTGCCGGAGGTCAAAGGGGGCAGCTGGTGGTGGCACCAGCGCATGTGGCTTCAGGAGGAGGAGGAGGAGGAGAAGCAGGAGGAAGGACCCCACCGTCCCTGTCCTCTGCCCCAGAGCGGAGCGATGCTGCATGCAGGTCTGGGCCTGCGTCTTTGCACGGGTGTGTCAGGAGCAGAAAAGGATGGGAGGAGAGCAACGACAACCTTGGGAAGGGGACAGCATGGGGATGGTGACAGAGGTCCGTGCCACGGGGAGAGCTGGGGGGGCTCAGCATCCCTCCAGCAGGGGCCCTTCGGCTGATGCTGGTACCAGCAGGGCGAGGGCAGAAGATTTGTGAATGCGGGGGTTTACAGGAGCCCAGGAGGAGACTGGAGAAGTGCTTGGAAGCGACATCAGTGTAGAGGTCACAAACCACAAGAAGCTCTGACCTGACACCGGCGAGGATTTAGGAGCACAGGAGGGGGAACAGGCCATTCCCATCCCACCCTTCATGCTCCCACCGCTTCCCAGCTTCCAAGCAGGCAGACCAGGGCAGGGGAAGCGGGCACCAGGGACCCATCACTCTTTGAAATATTCTCTCTGTCTCCCAAAACCTTAACCCACTTGGTGCCATTTCCCACCTCTGCTGCAAGTGTAGGAGTGAGAAGAGCAGCAGGGGTCCTGCCCCCAGGATGCCCCAGCGCAGCCCCAGGCAATGCACCGTGCCCTGCGAAGGAAGATGGGGGGGCCCCTGCCAGGACCTCTGTCCTCACCGGTGTCGTGAGTGTGGCCTGCGAATTGCCAAGAGAAAAAGCTCCTGAGCAGCAGCTCTCAGCCTGGGCATCAGCCAAAACGCAGTCAGCACTTTCTGTGCAGAGAGCTGGATGCCGAGAGATGTCCTCAAGGTGAAAGGCTCCCGCGCTCTCATTACTACTCACAAATCTCTCCCAGGGGACTCTCGGGGTGAATGCTGGCTGCAGTGAGATTTTCTGTATTTTAATAGAGGGGGAAAAAAAAATAAATCATGGATACTCAGCAATAACAGCTTGGATAAAGGACTGCAGCGTGCAAAGGGCAGGGTGCACGCTTCTCTGCGACCTCAGCATCCCTCAGCATGGCTGGGCGGGCAGGAGGGGAGAAACTGCTCATGGGATCCTGTACTGTGAGAGATGCCATGGCCCCTGAAACCCTGTGCTTCAGAGGGTGCTCCACACCCTTATTTTTAGTTTTTGTGCCCTGGAGCTGTTGCTTTTGGGTGCTGCTTGTTTCAGCTGCTCGGTAGCTGTGGTCCCACTGAAGCTGATGCTTGTTTGATTTTAAGTGAGCCAGGATTCATCTGACAAGCAGGCAGAGGTCTCAAATACCCAATCTGCTCTGCATTCATCAAAGAGCCCGTGGATGGACAGTCCCCACTCCCCCCCTCTAGCTTTAGGATAGGACAGGGCAGGGCAATTACAGAAATCCCAGCAAAACCTGTGTTACTGGGGACAGCTGCTCCCTGCAGCGCTACTGCTGGGAGCGAGGGGACAGAATAACCCAGTCCTTGCTGCGGGTCTCTCCCCAGGGCCTGAGCACGCTCCGCTCTGACCCGGCTTTTGTTGCTGCTATCGCCCCAAGATGCTGCTGCGCCCCAGGACCAGGCAGGCGCAGAGGAAGGCTGCATGGGAGTGAGACTTGGATCAGGCAGTTACAGGGAAACAAAGATGAAAGGAAGCACAAATCAGTCTGCAGAAATGAAGGCGGCTGCCGTTATGCCGAGATCAGCACATTTTGCTCCTTGCTGCCAGCCTGCCCTTTCTGCTCCCCAGCCCGCTCCCCCGGTGCTGGTGGCCCGTGATGCTCCTGGGGAGGGTGAGGACGTTGCTGCCGCAGAGGGGGAAAACAGCACACAGCAGATGCTCGACCTTCCCAGCATTGAGCTATAAACTGGTATCAAAGCCAGAAACACTGTTCCCCTTAGCCAGTCAGCAAAGCCACCTCCTGGAGTTCTTCAGGGACATCCAGCACCTTGCTGAATTGCCCTGTTGTACAACTGCATCTCTTCTCACCGCTTAAAACAGTCGTAGTCTGCAACACAAGGGACTTCTCCAGTGCAAGTCCTCAGCCCCAGCACTTTGCAGCTAGAAAGGGAGCCCGGTGCTGAGTGTGAAGCAGCAACGCTTGTCAGCACCAGTGCCTGAGGGGAGTGATCGCCCTCGACACGCACATGCTCCCTGCAGCCCTCCAAACAGCCAAGCCGCAATAGCACCGTCCCCAGAAAGTCATTGAGCACATGGAAAAATTATTCTGTGATAACTATATTAGGCCCCATGGCCTCAGACGGAGGGGAGAGGGCAGAGGCATGCCAAACCCAGCTGGCTCCAAACCCCCCAGTGCCGAAGCTGCCCTGCACAAGGGCACAAGGTTCTCCTGGGGCACGCTGACAGGCCGGGCCGTACCCAGGCACACATTATCTGCCCGTCTCATTGGCACGGTGCGTCATCGCCCAAGGTTTGGACATGAAGCTAATCCTAAATAACTGGGGAGAAGTGCCCTCCCAGGTGACAGCCCCTCTAGCTGTTGTATCTCGCACCTGCCCTCAAAGCAGGCAGCCCCTAGCAGCGATCCAATGGAGAAGATTAAGATCCCACATGGAATTTCCTTTTAGTTAAGAAAACGTTAAAGTCTCAGGTGCAGCAGCACAATCTGTATCGCCAGGACCAATCGCCAGTGGCAGAGGAGCTGTGTGCCCACCTGGCAGCGGCACGGTGCCATGTCGGGGCCGGTCAGGAGCTAAAGCTGAATATTCAGTAAACCCACAGAGACAAATCCTCTTTAGGACTCCGCACCAATTCAGCAAGAGGAACTTGTCTAGTGCTTACAGGCCTCCAGCGGCCACACCGTCACCTTCCCCCAGGAGCAGCGAGGCAGGAGAAGTCACCAGAGGGGATCGCATTTGAACTCAGAGCTATCTGGAAGCCACACTCCGACTCGCGGCTTATCTCATGGTCCAAAGCAGGACAACAAGGGCTTCCTGCCGGAGATGGCCGCAAGAAGCAGCTACGGAGCTACATCTGTGTGGATGTGGGGATATGAGCAACCACGCCTGTTTCTCAAGTCCTGAGCCCACACCCTGCCAGACAATTTAACCAGCCCACTTCATCCAGCCCCTGCGCTTGGGTAAGATTTCTTTTTATCCTCGGAGGACTGAGAGCCACTTACCAGCCTCCACTGCCAACCCCCAGGACACCTGCTAACAGGGCAACGGCTGGGGACGGGCTCACGCCTCATCTGCGTTCCCGCTGGCTGATGGCACAGGGTATGCCGAGACAGATGCCATTTCTACCAGCCAGGGCTGATCCAAATAATCTCCTCTGCAGGAGCTTCTGTGTTGGCACAAAGCAACCATCGAGTGTCCATAGCAATGTCTGCAAACAACTCCTGCCTCTAATCAGCACAGCAATGCTGTCAAAACACACATTTCCACCAGCTGCAACCAGTATCACAAGCTGTGGCCAAACACCGCTTAACCCAGTTTGCAGCCTGTGGGGTGGAAGTCAGGCCCTGGGGTCTCTTCCACGTTTGCCAGCCTGGCTGGTGGGAATTCAGCCCTCCTGCTATCTCCTGGGGGCCGTACCCCGTTCTGGGGAGCCTACAGGACACATGCATCGGGTCCAACATTCACCACTGCCAGAGCCAGCTCTGGTGGCCACCCCGAAGAAGCAAAGAGCTGGGTGGGCTGCTCACCTTCCTCACCAAGGGGGACAAAGGAAGACACTTGAGCTATCACCTCTTTTGGCCAAACAAGGAAAAGCCAGACGCATTACTCGATGGTGACAGCCTCCAGGGCTCAACCCAGGCGTGCAGAAAGGAACTGCACAACTGACTCATGGAAAACAGGCTTTCGGGAAGGACGGGGGAAATCACCTCTTTCGCCACTTGTTTTGACCACCAGATACTTCCCCCTTCCTCAAACAACTCCAGGACTTGGTCACACCGAAGCAGGCTATCCCAGAGAGCAGGAGATAGGTCCATCTATAGGACCAAGAAGTCAGAGGTTTTGAAAATGCTTCTCCTTACCAAACAGCAAGCAAACCCAAGGCTTGAAATATGGGAAAACTTAAAAAAAAATTTTAAAATCCCCTTGCAATTCTTGCAAGAGATGGCCCTAGCAGCAGATCCAGGCTCGGGCGACGTATGTGTCTGCACAGCACCCTCTGTAGACCAGGAGAGCTCCTCACTCTGCTCTCCCGGGCTCCTCCACTCTCCCAGAGCTGGCACTCTACTCCCATCACCCTAAATAACGTATTGCCCACCAGGGTAAAGCGTGCTACAAAGCTGCCAGCTGCCTTCTGTGACCTGTCGCAAAGAAACCTTCTATAGACATTCATTCTTGCCAGGAACGGCATCACGTATCATTTCAATTACGATTCATTGCTGGGGGAGGAGGAGCAGGGAGATGAGGAGAGAATCGGTGATTGCCTTCACGTTTAAAGCAATTTGTTTCCTCTCCACCTATCCTGCTGCACTGTAATGACAGAAGTGTCATGTCTGAGCAGTACCAAACAAAAAAATTTGGAAGGAGGAGGAGCTCTGGGGATAGCAAAGGCTGCTCTTCCTTAAGAGGGCTCTGCCTGAAGGTAACCCACTTCGTTCAGAAATCAAGGAAGTTCACCATCTTTTCACGCTCCACAGCGAGGAGATGTGAAGAGCTTTAGGTGGTGCAGCCTCGAGTGCCAGCCGTGGGAGTACGAGTGGAAAGTGTGATGAGCAGGGCAGGGGATGCCAGGGCATCAGGAGTCACTTACCAGTGACTGCTCTCAGCAGCAGATGGGAACATCCACCTCAGCACATCCTGCGCGCAGCCAGGACGGCATTTCTTAGCCACCCTTCCCTCTCACCATGCCCACCTTCCTGCATTGGCCTTTTCTCTGGCGTCCCCATTTTATCAAGAAAAGGCACTCAGCCACCCAGCACTTTTAGACTACCTGCTGCAAACACTGGTATCAGCTGGCTGGGTCGTACTCGCGTTCGGGTGCCGGCAGCGTGGCAGTGGCTTTTGCCAAGGCACCGCGGTCTTGCCTCTGAGCACAGGCAGGACATTCCTGCATTGCTACACCCAGTATTACCCCTGCAGTGACGTGAAAGAGGGGAAATGGGAATTTCAGTAAGAAAGGAGTGGGAGGGAAGAAGAAACGGAAGGACAGACAGATCAGCATAGTGCTTGGTAGAAGTGACGTGCTTCATACACCACCAGTGGGGATCAGAGTTTTCATCACTAGGCGGAATCTGAAATGTGGTGGAAATATTACTGCTTTGCTCATTTCAGAATAGCATGCTGCTTTTACAGACTGCACTGTGTTCCATGATTTCAAACACACACCTGAAATGCATTTCCAAGTTGAGAAGAGTCACTAATGACACTGGAGAAGAAAAAAAATTAATCTCCATTTTCAGACATTCAAGCCACATTCTGTCTCTCCCACATCTCTTTGGGAAAGTGGTGTACCACAAACGCACGAAAAGCCATTTCAATTATTTCTACTGTATTTGCACGAGGACTCTTGATGCTGACATTAGGATGAACACCATTGCCTAGTTTATTCTAGCAGAGTTATCACATGGAAAATAGAACTCTTATAAAAGTTATGGCAAGTTTACCGTGAAGGGGAAGGGAAGATAAAGGTCTATCAGGTGCGTAAGTGTGAAGCACTGAACAGCCAAGGTACAGTGGGTTCAGAGAGGAGAAAGGATATGCCTTGGCCATTTGCAAGTTAACAGCAGTCATTCAAATTCAACACACCAGTTTTTTTTAAAAAATATGATTTCCTACTTAGATTTATTTTTCCTTTAATAACACAGTTTAGCATTTCAGAGTTTGGCATTCTACACTCTTACACACTGTCCTTGTTTATTAGCATTTAAACACAAAAAGACATAGCAAGACCTCCAAACACAAATAAATACAAAAACACAATATACAATAAACTGAAATACAACATATAATAATGCTATTGGGAAATTAAGACATGTTGCTAATTCCTTTTTTTTATTATTATTTTAACAACATGGTTATTGCTGAGCAATAAATTATACGTTTTAAAGTTGTTTTTCCCCCTAAAAGAAAAGGACGAGAACCACTGGTTACCAGATCACTTGCACTGTATCCTTACAGCTATTGATAATTAAGACAGGCAGAATATACACAATCAAATGAGGTTGGCCTTCTTTGGTCTTTGTTTTCGATCATAAAACTGAACACAAGTGTACCGTTCACTGAAGAGTATGAGATTAAAGAAATGGATACACAAGTTTCAAACACATTAATTTGTACATTATTCTCGATCACTGATGTCTTTTCCATAGATATTTCTTACAGAATTTCTTGGAAACAAATGTCAGCTTTAGTTTTCCCGACTAGTATGTTCCATGCGTCTTAAAGGTTATCCTACTTGTCTAAGAGAAATGGACCTACATTTAGCCCATCATCTCCTAATGGGGTATTTTTCACAGCTCTCTAGTCACCACTAAATCATTGGAGTTTTATACCTTGAAGAAAAAATCCTGAACTTCCCCGTTTTTTTTTTTTTCTAAAAAACTGAAAAAAAAAAAAAATATATAACCCAAACAACAGCTCTAAGAAAAACAAAATAGGTGGATCACATGATGCATCAGCAACAATGGAAGCTTGTACCTTCCCATTCCACAAGTACAGATTATACAACTCTCTGCCAGTGATGCAGGTCATAGTTGGAAGATGTGTCCTTTCAGGTGTGAGCTATATTCAAATCCAAAGCTCAGAACACTATGCAAGAAAATGACCTTTACGAATGATAATGCTGGTTTATCTCAGTAACCCTTAGACAGAGTCAAATTTTATCACTACGCATCGCACTGCCAGCAATGGAGCGTGTGAACACCGGCATTGCTAAGAAGTTAAAAAGTCCTTGCAGAACTGGCAACCAAATTAAAAGCTTAGTTCCAAAGGACCAAAAACACAAACACCACATATAGACAACAAACCTTTCCCTAAATGGGTAGGTCAGTAAGCCACAGAGTTGGGATCCAGATTTGAATTCCACATCAAGTCTGGGATGTTTGGATCCAGGATTTTGGTTCAGGTGCTTCTCTGTGAAATTTAGAACTTATTTGAACCCTAAGGAACTAATCCTAACTTGGGAGGGAAAAAAACTAAACAAACACAGCCTAGTATCTACACTAAGATCATGAAATGGAAGACAGAAGCTGCAGTCTTGACCATGAATTAGAAGAGAAATAGGAATAGTCAGATCCCTTACATGTTGTATATCTCTAGTCTTCTAACTCTTAAGAGGATGTCCCTGAATCAGCAGTCCAAAGTTTTCCACAACCCTCCTATCTGGTGCTTCTCAGCAAAGGCCTGGATTAAGAGGCAGGAAAGAACAATTAAGCCCTCCATATTTTGGGTTTAAGGAAAAAGAGAGAAAGCCACACAAGAAAGAAATGGTCAGTCACGCTACAGGCTGGTAGAACAAAGATGAACCCACTTCACTTTAAAATGGTATTCTCCCTCCTCAGTTAAGAGGAGCATCAAATGAGACATTTTGTTGGGTGATTCTGAACAAATAGAGCAGGACGCACATTTGCTGCTGTTATTCACACTGACACATTGCGCTGGCCTTCCACTCTGCAGGCCGTGCAAAACACTGCCAAGTAGTGAGCAACGTCTGGGCTACCATACGCGTACAACCCCAAATCATGACAGCTTGTATGTTTAATTCTAGCCCTTACTGTCCTGATGTGGGTCTTTAAGGTATGTCAACTTGTTTTTCGGTTCCTTTAAAGGGACAAATGTATTAAAAGAGTAAAACCTAGTGATTTGAAGATAACACTAGGGAACTGGAACCTCTCATTCAGTCCTGGCTCCAGGAGATTCCTTTTCTGACTCTGGGCAAGCTGCTTCACCTCTCATCCTTGATTTCCTTTTTCCAGAAAAGACAAATAGCACTTGCTATAGGAAGAACATGTTTGCAGATGCAAAGCGCTTCCTACGCTGTACATAGCACTAAAAACTACTCTCAGACTGAATTCCCAAGCCAATCATTTTTATTGCAGTTGCTATGATTTCTAGGTCAACCAGAATATAGAGGTATTAACTGAACAGGATGGAATTCCAGGAAGAGGTCCAGCTGCTTTTTATTACCTTTTGTTCCCAAACTAAAGGAACGAATTTGCAATTAACAAGTTGCCCATCACTATGTTTGTTTAAAATATAGGAATCTCCACATTAGCGGAGTATGAGGAAGGACATGGGTCCATTCCAAGGTCTTCAGAAAGGCTAAACAAACTGTTTGCTATATACAGGTCTTCAAACCTGGAAGATGTGAATCCAAAGCTTGCCCTTAGCCAAGATCCTCCCTTAGCAGCAGCAAGTTATATTTGCACCAATTGATCAGGCATAACCTGGAGGAAAAGGGTTTTGTTTCATCACTTCTACGTAAAGACAAGACTTTGCATATATATGTGCATGCATGTCTGTGTGTCTATGTATGTACCTACACGTGTACGAGTCATTTACAGAGCAAAAACTAAGAGATTAGGTATGCAACCCAAGAATTTTTCCCCCTCACCTATTTGTATATTTGCATAGTTAAATCATATCAAGGCATCAATACTGCAGTCACATTTTTCACTCTTCTGCAGCGCAGGCAACTTTTCTTGTCACTCCCTACACACTTCTCTGTCTTGGACCAAACAGCACCAGTGTTTTAAAAACGAAACAAAACAACAGAAACCCTGCATTGTTGGTGAAATGCCTATCCCATGTGATGGAATACAGAGACAAATAGGTGGTAACTTTTAAACTCCANTCAACACTTAAATTACAACTAACACAAATCTTTATTACCTTTGCATTTGAGAAATTCACCAGGCACAGAAACAGGCACGTATCTTCAACTTTCCTTTTCCAAGTAGGAAAACCCACAGGAAAAGGAAATAAACTGTATTTCATATTTATAAGAAAGCTAGCATGTTATCCACATTTTTTTTCCCGTCAAAATTATGCCACCCATCATCCCCTTTTCCTATTGCACATTCTCTTTGTGAAGAACAACATTTACAGTACAAGGCTGAAATCAACATTGCATATTGTAAGTCAGCAGTTGAAGGTGTACCATGTAGACAGTAACTGAAACAAGACCCCTTTAATTAGATCAGAGAAATAATGCAGACATGGTCATGCATCATAATCGCAGGTTGGTCTTTAAACACCCAAAGAGTTTCATCCTGTTTAGAATTCAAGACTTTCTAGGTAACAGATGCACTCACCCTGTGCTGAAGAGTGTACAAAAAGGGCAACATCCAGATTGTCACACACTGGAATCTCCCTAGAGAAAGCTGGAAACAGAAGAGGCTTGTATGTAACTTGGAGCGTCATCGTTAAGAAAGAATACCAGCACGAGACTTCAGTTGTGCGCTGCAAAGAACTACTAAGCAGAGGAAAAACAAGGTTCCGTTGAAGAAACTCTGTTCAAAGTAACGCAAATACTCTGGGACCCCCTTGCAATAATGGCAGACCACAGGAGGTAGCCGGGATTCAAGAGTATATGTGGGGGCAGACTGTTGCCCCATGGGTCACTTTAAACAGACAGTCCCTAGAAAACTTTGGATATCTGTGTCAGGAACATATAGAAAAAAGGATAAAGGGCATTTCAATGATGAGAGAAAAAGTTAAATAATTTAAAGTGTTGAGTAAAGCACCAGGTATCTTTTCCTTTCAATTTAGAGAATATACAGTGGCCTTGTTTTCACAAAATGCTACATACTCCTTGCTGGAAAGCAGAGGAAACCGATTTCTATGTACACAGTAAGAACTCTACAGAGATGGCCCGCGAGTTCTGCGGAGAAAGGGGTGTTACAGTCAAGGCTTCAGGTATTCCACAGCAGGCGGTGTCTACATTTGTGTAGCAAGATCCTGGATTTCACAGTACGCAAGGTTGGCAAACTGGAAATTCTCTGGCAGCTTCATGTAGTTTTAAAAAATAAGTGCAGTAGGCCTCCATTTTATTAACTGTGATAAAAAGCACATATGCAAAAATATTTTTATATCGATAGCACATTACTGCATTATAAAAGCTGCCCAAGTGAAGCTGAAGATTCTGGCAGCTGGTGCTTTTGGCACTTGGGAGATGTGGAAAGCAGCATAGAGATCTGTGAAATACAGCAGTGACTGATGTTTCTGCTACAGTGATTGGCATTAATATAGTTAGCAGTGTTCATATTTAAAACTTCTCTATGAAGTTTGTGAGTCAATATCCCACTAAGAGGAGATATTCAGATCTCTTAAAGCTACTATAGTTTAGGCTGTGTGCAGACTCAGGAAGACTTCCCTATTAGTTTACACTTTTCGCATGTTTCAACGTCCTCTTTCGATCATAAAGGCTGGAAACTCTTTTTTTCCTCCTCTTTTAAAAGAGCCTGGATTTAGAAGCGCAATTCTGTCACAGGAGTTGGAAACTGTAGTCACAAATCTGCAGAATATGCTGGGCCCTGCTTATACTAGAAGTCTCCTCCAAGTCCCAGATTGAAACAGGATATAAACTGTTTTGAGATGGCCAAAAGGTTTCATTTAAGTTTACAAGACATGCATTAGCGATGGGAGGAGAGTCCTTTGGACATTTCCACTTGGGAATCCTGTTTTCAGTAAAATTCTGTGATGCACAAACACAAAAGCTCAGCTGCCTACATTCACAATTATTAAAATGACACAAGTTGAGCGAACCTTCTCCCTAAAGCGTAAGTGATGGGTTTGCTTATGCAGCCTGCATAAAACTGCAAGTGCCATATAATTATATCTAGAGATATAGATGCAGGTATATCTATAGATATTTATCTCTTGTGCAGAACGTCCTCCTTCCGTGCTAGAAATTAAATGCTAGCACATGCCTCCATATTTGAGCTTGCACCTGGTGACAGCTATGTACCATAAAGGGAGTACAGTACCTGGACAATGGAAGGCAAGAAAAGGAAGACAAGTTGCTGCTGACGGTTGCGACGGTCAGCAGCAGGCAGTATTCTAGCAGGTGCCTGGAAAACCCATGAAGACCACTTAGCATGCATTGTGTATTCATAAATAC